>RJWH01004758.1:0-96877 GCA_004363575.1 Solenodon paradoxus | reverse complement strand
TAGCTGTTAAAAAGAAAGTTGTATGAACTTTGGGAGGTATGAATGATACCTGATCATTTAATGCTTCTACTGGGACTAGTTGACTAAGACCAAGATTGGGGGATAAAATTGTTACTTTCAGTACTAGGGAGAGAGGCAAACTAGACATTAGTGATATCCAAAAGTTTTGTCCCTCAAACTATTAGTAAGCACATTTGGCCACACCAGTCCCCCACAGATTTTGACCATTGCTCTCATCTGATTCAAAGAAAATAGATGACTCAACCAAAATAGACCATTGGTGGTACAGTCAGAGCTTAAACCAAGCTAGGCTGATTGATATCCTGGTTAGTTCAGTCATTCAGTCCTGCCTCATTTATGTACCTTGATAAAGCCTGAAGCGAAAGCAAACATTTCCGCAAATGGCTCTCCTATTTCTTTTTTAATCTTCAGTGCCTCTTGTTGCCATTTCAGTAATTATATTGGGATATCATGGTCTCTTAAAATTATTTTTTGGTTCACCTAATTTCTGGTCCACTCCCACCTGCAGCTAGTTCTGAGCTTCCATGTTTCTCACTTGAGGAAATATTTGAATAGGAAAGAAACCCACATTTTGTTGGTTGACTTTTTCTCTGAGTGATGTTTCTCAAAGTGGAGAAAATTCATGTAATATTAATTCCTCATCTCAGAACAAGTTTCTGATGTTATAAGTTTAGGTTTACAAGTAGACAGTCTCTTCAGTGTAAGATGCTGAACTAAATTGTAAGCTGAAAGGAGAGAATCTTAAAAAAAAAATCTTCAGTAGGACCTGAGGCTCATCTCTGTCTAGAAAAGGCAAATTCAATAAATAGTAATGGAAGACCACTAATATTCCTTTAACAAGACTGTTGATATTATATGAAATCTATTTCCCTTTTTAAATCATGCTTATGTGTAGTGTATGTGAGAAAATGCTCATCTTTATTTGAAATATGCTAGGTAGATCTAAAGTAGGTAAGTTATATGCATGTCATTCTTCACACCTTATATTAAAGAGCAAACCTATGTTGAATTATATTCAGTGGATTTAATAATTGACATACCAAAATGCCATGACTAGAAGAATAATATCATGTATAAAACTGTAGTTTGTGATGTGCGATAAGAGACGAACCGAATTCCAATATCTCACAGTCATTATGTTGGCATTTTATCTCCATGGCATATTGCTATGTATGCCTAGTTTTGCATGACTGAATTAGGGAGTTTTCTTAAAGCTCGTACTCAAAAGGTTGCCCAAACCTTATTTTCTTCCTTTGGAAGCTCAAGAACCAACAATCTAGGCAGGCATCTTCACCTCTGTTCCTCACGGTCACAGATGCAGCCTGACCTGAGTAGCATACCGTCATGGACGTCATCTCCCTGTGTATTACAGTGTGTTTTAGCAACTTAAAAGCCTATTAAGGGTATAATGATCTTTTTCCACCCCCAGAAATTCTGCTGCTGACCAAAGAATATATAACCAGTGATGAAAGACTCTTACTTTGTTCTCACCTGGGTGATGCACTGGGGAGATTTTCTTGTAAACTGAGTGAAAGAGCTACCAGACAGCGTCTCCTGGAAATGCCTGGAAGAGACATAAGGTAAGAGAAAAGCAGCAAACCTTGAAAGAGAGATCTGCCAACCTGCATCAAATCGACCACTCGCAACCTGGGTGCCACACACTGACTCAGTAAGTTTAGTCTCCTGGCCAATCATACACCATAACTAACTGTCCTTAATTCAGACAAACATTTTATGGGCCCACAGGGTCTGGAGTGAAAATCGTTTGCTTCACTGACTAATTTTCTGTTAATCAGCAATAGTTCAGTCAACAGAGCACTAATAGGGAAGCCTTGATTAGAAGTAGAGGGATATGATATTAATTGGCTGCTTCTAACAGGGATGAGGATGCTAAATGGAAAAGACCAATCTGTAGCTCTGCAAAAGAAACACTTGAATAAAGAGTTTGAAGATGAATGATAAGAATACTTATTTTCAATTCAATCTACAGACCTTTTTATGTTTATATATTCACAGAAGTGATTCTTCCATTCAGAGGCAAAACTTTTGAAAAATATTATTTTGAGTTACATATACAGATGCTAAAACTAGGCGCTGTTCTACCACATCTTTTATTTATTCATGTATTTATGTATGTATTTGTTTAACAGATAAAGGAATTCTTTGGCTAAAGAGGGAGAGGGGAGCTTCTGCTCAAAATGCCTCCCCAAACTCTCTACATATGGGGAGTAGGTTATATGCTTTTTGCAAAGAAAAAGCAGGGAAGGGGAAATGTTTAGGTCTCTGACTTAGGCTGGCTTCCCGAAAAAAGGGGTGGAGCATTCCAGGACCAGGGACCAGGCCTACTCCCAATCCTAATTTGGCGTGGAGTAGAGCTGTCATGGTGCTGAGGGGTGGGGATTTAATGTGTCCTTCTAAATCTTGGTCTCCTCTTAACCTCCATTTTGTTTGGCTAGTTCCCATAGTTCTCCACATGCACTTTTGGAGTCTACATACTTATCTAATTAATCTAAGTCTGTAAATTCCATTGTTCTCTCTAACCTGCCAGTTATGCAGCTCTTGTGATTCCTAAAAGTAAGCACAACTGAGCCGTATGTTAGCTTTGGTCTAACCATTTTGAGAAAATCACCAAGCTTCAGGTGATAAATCCCCCCTCTGTGTATATCCTGCTGCTCATTCTTGATGAGTGCTGAGGGGCACTGTTCTGGCTTTTGCAACTACTTTCTGCTATACATGGACACTGACATGAGGCTGCTTAGAGGAACAGAACATTTCCCTCTCAATTCTAAGATATGTTTGGTTATCACCTGGTTGAAGGCCAAATTACTCTTATACTTTAGTTACAGTCATTTGGAGTTTGCTGACTTTGTTTAGTCTTCTTTATGCCCAAGAGAATCAATCAGGCAAGGGCCAGGTATCAGCAGAGTAAAAGTGCTACCAGAGGGCCAACTGAAGGAAAGAATCAAGAATTGTAAGTGCTTAAAATGGTTCCATCCTTTGAGCAATATGTAAATAGCATTAAGACACAGAATGTAAGCAGGCCAGTGACAAGACATCAAAAAATTAAGGTATATAGTTGGTCATCGGCCCTGTGGTAGTTAGAACTTACCTGTGGTTTTCCCAACCAAATTGTTTAGACTTTGACTAGGGGATACAGTTTAAGAATATTATACATATGGAGAAATAAGAATTATATATTTATCTAGCCGAACACTAAGTATACCTAATGTCTTGGGCAAAACCAGTGTATAAAAAGATGAAGGGAAGTCAGTATTCATGACTGTTATTTATTAGGTATTTCATTGAAAACATTAAAAACATACTAAATAGAATTAATACAAAGCTTTGCATTAGAGCACAAGGAAAATTTTTCTACTTAGTAAAAATGTAGTATGAGTTTTATTTATTGAAATAAAATCTCAACAAGCACCTCAAGACTGGAGGATTTATTTAATTTTTCTGCTAATTAAAATTTAAATCTAATCCCCTTTATTCTAATTCTTATTGTTAAGCTATCTTTAGGAATAACACAAAATATTTGATTTTCTTACCTGTAAGTTGCGTATAGGAAATAGAATTGACTCATAAATCTTTTAAGATTTTCACTAGGGTCATTCAGCAGATCAATTCTCATACTATAATACAAGAGAGCTAGGGTATATAAGGTCAATTTAAATGAGTGTAACTTTTACTTTGACCCTATGACCTTTAGACACACATTCTCTCTCCCTTCTCATTTTAAACTAAATCTCTGAAATAAACTTCTTTTATTTCTCTTCCCCCTCTGTCTTTTATTAATGGGTTATAAAAGTACTTTCATTCAAAAGTTCCTTAAGGATCTTTTAACAAAAATAGTAATTTTGTAGTTTCTAAGGAAAATATTTCATTGTCTCAATATTAGCATAATCAAACCAAAGTCTGAATCTGTTGTTCATTGAAGGGAGTAACACTTCAACACAGAGCAATTAACATAATGGAAATATAATCTCTGTAAGAGTCTTTCCAACTCTAAAGATCAGGGTCCAAGATCAAGTGTTAACCTCTCCCTTTTTACCTAATAGAATTCATGATTTCTATGTTATTGATGAAGCTTTCATTTCTATATTTCCTGAAGAAATAAATTATCTAGTGATTCATTATGCATGGCATTGAACCAAGATTATTTCCCCCAACCAAATGAAAACAGAGAAATTCCGAATATAATAGAAAGCAAAACCTCCCATCATATCTGAATATGTAACATAACTATTAGAAACCGACAGATGAAGATTGAAAATGAATAAATAACAAATATTTGAATAAAAAAATAAAAGTTTACATATATCTAGAACCCGGCATGGATTTTAGATCTCTGTTTTGATTACATTTTAAACTTTTGTATTATTTCTAAAATATACTGAACATTTGAAGACAAAAGAAGTTTTAAGAATCCCCCCAATTATATAAAACAAATGAAATTCTGTGACTTTAAGTTACTTACATTTAAATTATCAATATAAAGGTAGTCACAAAAAATGACTTATTTCGAAACTAAAATCTGTACTCTTAAGCTATATTTGAAGTAACAGAAAAAAAAAAATCTGTGTATGTGTTCAAAATGACAATGGAAATCCTCCATAGCTGTTATAGGCAAATAAAACAATGCTTAGGTAAATTTATAGCTTTACATGTGCTTATGTATTTCCAGTTTTATTGATATATAATTGATATGCATCACTGTATAAGTTTGATATATAACATAATGGTTTGATTTATATTTCAAAATGATTACTGCCGTAAGTTTAGTTAACATCCATTATCTCATATAGGTACAATAAAAATAAAGAGCAAAGTTTGGAAAACAAATTCCCTATAATGAGCACTCTTAGGATCTACTCTCTAAACAACTTTCATATATGCCATATGACAAATTAACGAGTCATCATATTGTACATTACACCCCTAGCACTTATTTACCTTATTATTTGAATTTGGTAACTTTAGCCACTTTCTTCCAGTTACCCTCTCTAAGCTCCCACCTCTAGTAACCACAAATCTGATCTCTTTTTTGTGAATTTTTTAAAGTTAAAATATTTGTATTTTATAAAGTGAGATCATTCAGTTATTTGTCTTTCTCTAACTTATGTCACTTAGCGTAATGCACACTACATTCATCCATGTTGTCACACAAGGTAAGATTTCCTTGTTTTTAGGGCTGAATAATATTCTTTTATATGTGTATGCATATGTATTTATATACACACATTCATCTATCTGTATTTATACATTGTGTATATATTTGTAATTTGGTAGTAATGACATTTTAATAATATTAATTCTTCCAGTCAGTAACACATGGTACTATACTGTTTGTGTTTGCTTTGATTTATTTTTTTTAAACACCTTATAATTACTTACTTTTTAACGTTATTGGAAAATTACACAGGTTTAAGGTGTGATCATTGAAAATCAACTTCTTTATATACTATATTAAGTTCACTCTTAACAGTCCATTCAATTCCTTTCATTAATGTGTTATTTTCAGAGTAGAGCTTTTACCAACTTAGTTAAATTTATTCCTAAGTATTTTATTGTTTTCTTTTTTATTTTGCTATTGTAAATTAGACCATTTTCTTTATTTCTTTTTTAAGTAATTGCTGTTGTATAGAAATTCTATGGACTTTTATAGTTAGTTTTGTATCCTGCAACGTTCTTGAATTCTTTTATTAGGTCTGATGGCAGTTTCTGTGTGTGAAATCTTTTAGAATTTTCTGTTTGTAAAGCCATGTCATCTGTAAATAGAAACAAATATACCTTTTCCTTTATGATGGCTTATGGGTTTTTTTCTTGCTTTGTTGCTCTGACGAGGACTGCCAGTACTTCGCTGAAGAGGAGTGGTG
The DNA here is from genome assembly GCA_004363575.1 of Solenodon paradoxus. Lineage (NCBI taxonomy): Eukaryota > Metazoa > Chordata > Mammalia > Eulipotyphla > Solenodontidae > Solenodon > Solenodon paradoxus. The sequence goes on along the minus strand of RJWH01004758.1, from coordinate 90,977 downwards.
AGCGTGGGCACCACAGTCTTATTCCTGTTCTTCAGTCTTTCATCAGTTATGTTGGCTGTGAGCTGGTCACATGTGGCCTTTATTATATTGAGGTAAGTTTTTTTCTGTTCCTAATTTGTTAAGAGCTTCTATCATGAATGAATACTGAGTTTTTCAAGTGCTTTATCTGCAACTATTGAGATTGTATGATTTTTTTTGCATTCTGTTGTGATATATCTCAATTGATTTATTTGCATACGTCAGACGATCCCTGCAGCTCAAGGAAAAATCCCACTTGATCATTATGAATGACATTTGTAATGTGCTGCTCAATTTGGCTTTTTGGTGTTTTACTGAGAATTTTTGCATCTATATTCATAAGGGATATTAGCTGCAGTTTTCTTTTCTGATAGTATTCTTTTCTGGCTTCGCTATCAGGGTAATTCTGACCTTGTAAAATAAGCTTGGAAGTGATCCCTCAAATTTTTAGGGGAAGAATTTACAAAAGATCTTTCTTGCATCTTAATATAGTTATTTTTTTGCTGTGAACTTCCCTTTTAGAATTGCTTTTCCTGCATCCCATGTGCTTTGGTATGCTGCATTTTCATTTCAATTTGTCTTAAGATACTTTTTTTATTTCCCCCATAATTTATTCTTTTAGCTATTGGTTTTTCAGGAATATTTTGTAAATTTCCGTATATTCATTTAATTTTCCAACTCTCCTCATGTTACTGATTTCTAGTTGTATACCTTTGTGGTCATAAAAGATACTTGGTGTGATTTTAGTCTCTAATTTGCTGAAACTTACTCTTTGGCCTAACATGTGGTCCAGTTTAGAAAATATTGCATGTGCATTGAATACAGTGATCTGTAATGTCTGTTAGGTCCATTTGGTCTGTGCTGCTGTTCAAATTCAGTTCCCCTGTGGATGACTACCGCCTTAGAATTAATGATCTATGTTAGAGGCACTTAATATTGTCAATGTATCAAGCAAATGTATATTTGAGGAACAAAGAACAAATGAAAATGCTTTCAAACAAAAGTTTATTTTGACTAAAAAAGACCCTATATGAAGGAAAATATGAAGCTTCTACTTAATTTGCATTTTATGGACTTTTAAATGGATGCAGATACTTTAAAAAGCAGCTTTCTGCACTATGTAGACATCCCCTGTGACTTAACTATTACATTCTTGTTCATATGTCCTAGAGAAATTTTGCACATATTAGCAGATGACATATAGTAATTTTATTAATACATAGTTGATACAAAATGTTGATTCCACATTTGAATGTATTATGAAATGATTGCCATAAGTTTATTTTCTCAATAATTTTCAAATTTGCAGTACAATATTATTGCCTGTAGACTCCATGCTATACATTATATCCCCGTGACTTGGTTTTTTTTGTTTGTTTTGTTTTATTTTGTTTTGTTTTGGTAACTGGAGAATTTGTACCTCTTGATCACCTTCACTCACTATACCCTGCACCCTTCCTTTTTCTTTCCCCTCTTTCCACTGGTAACCACACGTTTGTTCTCTGTCTATGAGTTTTGTTGCTTATTGATTATGTTTGTTTTAGATTCCACATGTGAGTGACGTTGTATGGTATCTGCCTCTTTCTCTGACTTAGTCATTCAGCATGGTAACCTCAAGGTCTGTTCATGTCAAGATTTCATTCATTTTATTCCATTGTGATGTGAATGTATGTGCACTTGCTTGCACGCACATGTATACACAGTTATGAGCAGCATAATGACATTTTAGTCAATGTTAGATGACAAATACAAAGGTGGTCCCTATATATAGCATTAGTTTGTAGTAGACTATCTCATCTCGGTTTTTTGTGAATATACTCTGACATTCATACAGCAACAAAGTCACCTAATGATGCATTTTTCAGAGCATATCCAGTTTTTAAGCAATACATAACTATATAGACAACAGCTCTTTATCTTTTCATTTATTGATGGACATTTAGGTTTTTTTCCATATTTTGGCTATTATAAGTAATACTGCAATAAATGTAGAGGTGCATATATCTTTTGAAGCTAATACTTTCATTTATTGTCTTTGGATAAATTTCCAGAAGTGGTATTGCTGGGTTATGTGGTAGTTCTATTTTTAATTTTTGAGGAACCTCCATATGGTTTTCCATAGTAGCTCATATCAACTTACATCCCCACCAACAGTGCACCAGGGTTCTCTTTTCTCCACAATCTTGCTTGCCAACACTTGTTATTTCTTGGTTGTTGTGTTGTGTGCTTGTTTGTTTGTTTGTTTGTTTTTTGATGATAGCTATTCTGGCAGGTATGAGGTGATATTACATTATAATTTTGATTTGCATTTCCCTGATTATTAGTGATGCATGATTGTTAGTGAGCATCTTCTCATATGACTGTTGGCCATCTCTGTGTCTTCTTTGGGAAGAAGTCTATTGAAATCCTCAGTCCATTTTTCAATCGGGTCATTTTTGTGTAATTGAGTTGTCCGAGTTACTTATGTATTTGGAATATCGATCCCTTATCACATACATGATTTGTGAATATCTTCTCCCATTCAATAGGTCATCTTTTCATTTCGAGAGCTTCCTTCACTATGCAGAAATCTTTTAGTTCGAGGTAGTCTCATTTGTTTTTGTTTTTGTTTTTTTTTCCTGTTGCCCCTGGAGTCAGAGCAAAAGGAAAATATTGCTAAGACTGAAGTGAGGGAGCTTACTACCTATGTTTTCTTCTAGGAGTTTTATGATTTCAGGTTTTTTATTCAAATCTTTAATCCATTTTGAGTTAATTTGTGCGTATGGTGTAAGCAAGCGATCCAGGTTCGCTCTTACATGTGACTTTCCAGTTTTCCCAACAATGTTTATTAAAGAGCCTGTCCTTTACCTGCTGTGTATTCTTATCTTTGACATAAATTGCCTGACCATATATGTAAGGGTTTTATTTGGGGGCTCTATTCTGTTACATTGATATGTCTGTTTTATGCCTACACCCTATTAATTTTGATCATTCTAGCTTTGTAATATAGCTTGAAATCAGGGAGGATGACATGTTCAGCTTTGTTCTTCTCTCTCAAGATTGCTTTGGCTATTGGGGTTTCTTGTGATCTCACTTTTGGCTGTTGGGGTCTTTTGTGGTCTCATAAAATATTAGGATTATTTATTCTATTTCTGTGAAAAAAATGCCGTTGTAATTTTGGTAGTAGCTATATTGAATTTGGGTTTGGGTTTCATAGTGATGTTATTTCTTCTAATTCATGAGTATAGACTATCTTTCAGTTTCTTTGTGTTTTCTTCATTTTCTTTCTTCAGCGTCTTTAGTTTTCAGTGTACAGGTTTTTCACCTTGGTTAAATTAGTTGCTAGGTATTTTATTTCCCATGGGCTTATTTTCTTTTTCTGGTAATGTAATAGTGTATATAAATGCAACATATTTTTGTATATTCATTTTGTACCCTGCAAGTTCGGTGACTTTGTTTATTAGTTATGACATTTTTGTGGGGGTAATCTTTTAGGGTTTTGCGTATATAAAACTGCATCATCCATAAATAGTGACAAATTAACTTACCCATTTTCAGTTTGGGTGCTTTTGTTCTGATTAATTGCTCTGACTATGACTTCTAATCCCTTGTTGAATAAATGTGATGAGCGTGGGCATCTTGGTCTTGTTTCTCATCTTAGAGGAACTGTTTTTCAACTTTTCACCATTGTTATAAGAATGTTCATAGATGGATTTTGCAGCAAAAAAACTGAAAGCAAATATTCACAAGAAGTAGACTGGGTAAATATATGAAGGTATATTCATAGATTGATATAATATCGGACAGCATAGTCAATGAATGGCTACCACACTCATAAGTGTGTATAAATCTCAAAAAATAGCATAAAACGGAAGCAAGTCATGGAAGAATTAAATACTTTATAATACCCATTATATAAGATTCAAAACCAGGGAAACAATATTTTCTCTCTTTCTCTCTCTCTCTCTCTATCTATCTATCTATATGTATATATATACACACACAAACACACATGTATGTATGTATATGCATACACACATATATTCATATATACATATATATACATTTATAGGTGTATATGTGTGCACAAATACAAACAGGCAATTATAAAAGACCAAAGAAGAGAATGATACTGGGATACTGTTTACCTCTGTTAGGAGCGATGCAAGAGAGGTGACTAGGTGCTAGGGAGAGGCACACTGGAAGCATTTTTGAAAAAGTGTTTTATTGAAATACAACATGGAGAAAAACATACTAATTATAAGCATACAACTTGCTGATTTTTCCAGTGAACAAATCTATGCATGTATATGTACAAAAATATACAAGAATATTCACAGAAGATACATATTATCATTCTTTTAAGGTAGAATGTATTTCACTAATGTTCTTAAGGGCAATGACGTCAAAGAAACTGGTAAGTAGATAGGTAATTAGAGTAGGCATTGACTTAAAAAAAACAAAAGTAATTGACTTGGTAGCTTATTAAAACAAAAAGGCAAACTGTTATGGCAAAGCCTCCAGACAGTGAGAATACTGACAATCGGACACTTGAAGGTAGAGAAGCAGCACTTTATTGCAAGCTCTGGTGCAGGCCCAGGGGTATTGTTATCCAAAGCTGAGCAATGGGGGGGTCTAGGGGAGCTCCTTTAATGCTCTAAGATAAAGGTTCATCTCTTTGTCTATGTGTGGTTTCTATTGGCAGTTACGTACAGCTGCAGAGTAGGGAGGCTTTGTTTGCTTGTCCTTGGTCATGATAATAGGACGTAGGTACAGTCTCCTTAGTACAGTGGAAAATTCCTGGCAGACTATCTTTGCATTGGGGTCAAGGAAAAGGTCTTCTACCACAAAACTAGCTACCTTGTAAGCCCAACACTACATGCAAGGGAAACTAGAAAAAGTCGTGTGTAAACATAAACTTCAAATAGTTTAAGATTTTGTGTAAAGGCACTGGATAGTTACCAAAGCAAAGGGAAATGAGAGAAAAGAAGGCCAGAGACTAAAACAGTCCATGGGGTGCAGAAACCCAAATGCCTGCCGTGTTTCCCTGAAGGCACTAGCCAGTTCGAAATGAAAGAAGCTGGTGTGCTCTGCAGAGCTACTGTAACTCATGAAGCTGGGGAGACAGAAATTAGAGTTCAAAGCCCACCACGGTAAGGGAGCTCTGCTAACTACGCCAGGATTTAATTGCAGCTCTCAAATGTCATAACCTAGGAATAAGAATAAAATGAAAATTAGAACAGCTCTCACAGAGACAGAAACCTAGCCATAAATGAACTCAGTGATGTTCCTGCCTAACTACCTACTTGGGAGGCCAAAAACCATCTTTCTTTTTAAAGGAAAGGTACAGATGGGAATGAAGTTGAGTAGACAGGCAGGCAGGAAGGGAGAGGAGAAAGAAACATTTGTTTTATTTATTTGTTCATCTTGGTTGTTTCTGGGTCCCTGTAGGTATGTGGACTGCATCTGGTGACCTTATACACTAGGCCACCAGGGTGCACCAGCAGATATTTTTTGAGACAAATTAGCAAGATACAAAATGAGTTATGTTTACAGTTATTCATCTACAATGGTCCGTTGTTTACTCTAAGCCAACTGTGAAAGATGAGAACTGAACAAAACTCAACACCAAGCATAAAGAATAAAAGAAGATTAACAGGGGACCTAGCTAGTGAGTTACTAAATCCATGTTTAAAATGATTTTGATAACTGTATTCAAAATTAAATGAGGTGCACGCTGGTGGAGCAGCGGTTAGGTCAGTCACCTCTGAAGGAGCAAGCCACATACCCCTGGGCCCAAGTCCTGGGCCCGGGGGAAAGCAACCAGTGTGAACAACTAAATAAAAACAAAATAAAGATGCTTCTTCCTCCTTTCTCTTCCTGCCTACCTGCCTACTTGCCTTCATTCCTGTGTGAGCCTTTCCTTTAAAAAAATTAAATGAAAAAATGAAACATGTGAGCTGACAATTAGTAGGCCTTAAAAAGAATGAAATTGAATACTAAAATTTTAAAAATGCAGTAACTGAAATACAAACTTAGTGGATATATTTATTCACAGATTAGACATAAGAATGGAATAGATCTTAACTGTACGTAATACAAGGTAAGAGTAACTATCCAGACAGAAGCCCAAAAGCGACAAAAGATGGAGATTACAAAAATGTCATAATATAATAGTCAAAGTGCGTTACATGCGTTTAACTGGAATCTCAAACAGAAAAGAGAATATGGATAAAACGATATTTAAAGAGAAAAAGGCACAGAATTTTTCAAAAGCGATTAAAGCTGTAAAGACACAGCTGCAAAAAAAATACCACATGGTATCTACCCTCTCAATAAATTCGAAGGTCACCGTACTGTATTATTAACTATAGACACTTGATTTTATAGCACTTATTCATCGGGCATAACTGAAACTTCATACCCATTGAACATAAATTCCTCAGCTTCCCAGCCCCTAGCAGTCTCTAGCTGATTCTCTTCTATGAGTTTGACTATTTCAATATTTCATATAAGAAGAGTCATGCAGTATTTCTTCTTCTGTGACGGGTTCATTTCATTTAGCATCATTCCTCAAGGTTCATCCATGTTGTCACAAAATCTGTTTACGAAAAAGTAAGACAAAAAGCTCCCAGTTATACACAAATAGAACCACATCTGTTATTTATAAACAAAACACCTCATTGTAATAAAACTGCAGAAAAAGTTAAAAAGAAGATCGTAAATCTGAAGCAACTATAGAGGAAGTCAGATGTGTTACCTTCAAAGCATCACAAATAAGATTGACAGCTAACTTTCTAGCAAAATAAATAAAATATTTCTTCGTAGTGCTGAAGGAAAATAATGGCCAACCTAGAAATCAATATCCAATTAATATGTCCTTGAGAGTGAAATTTCACAAATGCAAATATACACTAACTACAGGAGGAAGCTCTTCAGGAAGAAAAATGTTCCCAGAGGAAAGAGATGCTCTAAGGAATGCAAAGCAATGGAAGGGTAAATATAGAGATAAACATAAATAAGTACTGACTGCATGATATAAGAGAAATAATGTCTTAGAAGGTTTTAAATATAAATAGAATTAAAATTCGCAATAGGAACAACACAACTATAGGAAGGGAGTAAAATAAGTTTTATAAGGTCTTTTTATTTTCCAGGAAGTCATAAAATTTCTAATTTATATTACAGCTGGAAAAGTTACAGATGTGCACTCTAATGCCTGGGGTAAATGGCAAACTAATACTGAGAGAATGCATGTTAATAAACTAATAGAAGGTAAAAAATGGAATAATCAAAGAAAAGTATGAAATAACAAAGGGATCATAACAGTGACAAATAGAAAGCCAAGTATAAAATGCTAAGATTAGTAGTAATATTATTAAATATGTTTTATGTATGTATACTAAATGCTCCATTTAAAAGCAAAAATTACCTAACTACTTATAAGAGACACAGCTTGGTGGAGTAATGGTTAGGTCCAGTGCCTCCAGCCAAGCACAGTCTAAATACTAAATACACCCCAAGGACCTGGGTTCATGTTCTGGGTCTGGGGAAGAACAGCCAAGATGAACAACTAAATAAAATAAATAAATGGTTCCTCCTCTTCTCTCTTCCTGCCTGGTAGCCTACTTGCCTTCATTCCTGCCTGCACCATTCCTTTAACAAAAGAGCTTAAATGGAAGGATGTAGAATCGATAGGTTGAACATAAAAAGGTGGAAGGAAACATGAATACTATTGGAAGAAAGTAAAATAATTACACTGATATAACTAAATAAAGGAACAGTTCATATGATAAAATATTTCTCATCTATCAGGATAAAGCCATTACTGATTTGTAATATAATGTTTGTAATATAATGTTACAAAAATGCAAAGGCATAGGTATGGGGCAGGAAATTTACAAACACCTCTCTTAATAACTGATGAACAAAAAAAGAAAATCAGGAAATACATATATTTCAAACAACATGATTTACAAATTTACTTAATTGCCGTTCACAGAACCCGGCACCCAACAATTGCAGGATATACATTGTTTTTAAATGCAACACTATATACTGAGGCATAATATACTTTTTTTTCAAAGAATTGAAATGGCATAAAGTATATTACTCAAACTCAAAAGAATCAAACTACAAATCAATAACCAAAAATATAACCAATCTTATGTTTAGAGATAAAAGCACTTATAAATAACAAATTATCATGGATGGAATTATAATGGATATTAGAACACTGTTTGAGCTGAATGACAGTGAAACTAAACCTGTGAGATGAAGTTAAAGCCATGTTTAGAGCAAAATGTATACCTCGAAGATATTCATGAAAAACAAAGGAAAACAATAGAAAGAAAATAATAACAGAAATTGTTGAATTGGAAAGGAACGTTTAGTTAAGAGGAGCAAAGCCTAAAAGTTAGTCAAGATTACTTAGATAAATTCCTGGCAAAAGGAATGAAATTTCAAATAGAAATCTAACAAATAAGGGTGTATGATAATTCTGAGCAATTTATTGTAAATAAATAGTGCTGTGAAATATAGACAATAGATGCAGTATCAATATTCTAAAATGAATATAGCATTGTGAACAAAAGAAATATTTTGTAAATATTTAGTAAGTATTTGAAAATTTAGTAAATATTGCCATTAAAACTTAAAAAAGGAAATCAAAGTACATTACTAGGTGCTAAAAATGTAATGAAATACCTTCCCACAAATTGAATTCCAGGTCCAGGTGATTTATTCAGAAATGTCAGGAAGAAACAGCATCGATCTAATAATTTTAAAGAAACTTCTGAGATTACATAGCAGCATCAACGGGTTGTATGTAGAACCCCATAAAGAACAAGTCAGGAACAACTATAGGCATCCCAGTAACAAAAAAGCAGAAAATCGAGGAGGTACTTAACAAGAACACCCAAAACAGCTCATAAGCATATGAAAGGTGCTCACTTTATCTCTGGTTATTTCAAATAAAAACCACAGTGAGTTAAGACTAAATACCGAAGTTACTAAAATTAAGACATTTGATAATACCAAGTGTTGGTGAGGAGGCAGAGCATCTGTTGCTAAGACCGTGCACTGATACAGGTCTCTTTGGAAGCCTGCTTGGCAGTATGTACGAACTGAATGCCTACCCCATGGGCCACCGATTCCATTCCTGTAATGAATCCAGCAACAATGCACACACGTGAGTCGCAGAATATGCACACCCATGTTCATTGCATAATTACTCAAAATAGAAAAAATAAAATTTTAATTAAAATCCTGAAAACAGTTCTTAAGTTCATTAACACTAGAATGGTTTAATAAATTGGGGTAAATTCATCCAGAGGAAAGAAAATGAGCGAATTAAATCTATCCAATATAACTTGTGTTTGATAAGAATCCTGCAAACTGAATTTTGAGAAAAAGTAGTAGTTCAGGAATCGGCAAATTCCTCTATTGTGTTTGAAACTGGGTGGATGCTTACCTCTGTGGAGCTGATGTTTGTGACTCGAGTCATGCATAGAGGGGTGCATGAAGGGTCTTGTGTCGAGGGTACTGCATATGTTCAGTGTTTTATCTCAGTCGTTGTATAGCTATGTTCACATAGTGAAAATTCACTGAGCTGGCCACATGGTTATGCGCCATCTGTGCTCATTTACACATGCATCGTATATATCAAAAAATATCAGTAGAGGGAAAATAGGTAGTAACAAGAATTACACACAAGAGGATGATCACAGTCAAATATTCTTACTGGTTTGTTTAGGAATTTGGTATAAATACTGATTAATTTTAGCCTTTTAGGTCATTTTATATATATGTATGTATAAAAAAAAAGAATCAATCTACTCCCTGTGTTTTTTTTTTTTCTTTTGGTTCTGGGACTTATCGCTACTTTGTTTCTAGAAAAAGAGGTGACATTGTCAGAAACATAAATACATAAATTAAGCATAGCCCTTTCTCAACCCTTCTCTTCACATGGGCACATCCAGCTTCTCTAAAAACTTGCCACTCAGAGTCAATGAAGTTCCTAAGTATAGTGGTATCAGCAGGCCAAATTGTTGAAGTTTACCTTTTATACAAATATATTTTAATTCTTTGTGGCTTGTCAAGTCTATTTAATCCCTCCCAGAGAAAAGTCCCATAATCTGGATGGTAAATATCTGGTATGGCAAGATAACTGATTCCCTTCTCTTTGCAATGTTTTCTATGCATACACAGCATATGTTAACATGTCCTTAATTTGTTTGTAAAGGAATGTAGAATGAACAAAAAAAATCTCATATTGATCTTTACACTTGGGAACTGTTAGCACCACTTTTTATTTTTTAAACCACTATAGAGAGGAGAAATTCAACTGTAGGATTTGTTTCTAGCAATAAAAGTCATACTGATCTTTTTTATAGTTATTAGAATAAAGATTTCTGAGTGAGGCAGCAACAAATCTAAATATAGATAGTGCATTTATTTTAGGCTAATGAAATTATTAGCAATATCTATGCTAATAGATACCACATTAGCTCTATGTTATGAAATTTCCAAATCATTAAAAAAATGTTCACCAGTGGTGAAATCTATACCATGCTGTATCTTTTGAAGTTCAGAAGTGTAAGTAGGGCTCTTTTTGTAGAGCAATTTGACAAAGAAGAGAATCTCTCCATAAACAATAACAGGAAAGTTCAGCAGAAAACTGGGTCACTTAAGACACGGCAGACGACAGTCTTGAGACATTTGCTCCTTTCTAACTAAATTAGCCATTGAGAGCTGTTTCTTAGTTCAGATTATAAATTCACCTTTCTTAGCATTACAGTCATTTGCAGATACCGTCCGAATTTAACTAAAGTTCTGTATTTTAGGTCATAGTAATTAGTTTTGTTTCCATCTAAATAAAGTTGAATCTCTTAGTAAAGAGAAACGTCTTCCCATTTCCATTTTTTTCACCACAAGGAGCACATGGCCCCTTCCCTGGGTGCTTTTAAGTGTGATCTTGTTTTCAATTTAACGCTACGATGTTTCTGTAGATAACAAACCATGCAGTACCTTCTGCAGTCTTTGAAGTGTATGCATACATTTATTTTCAATTAAAGAAATTTCTCCAATTAGATCCCTGATTATTAAGGCACACATCCAATATTTAAAGTCATTTGGAAAATGAATACTAAGTAGAAAAAGGTATGCGATTCTGATGGTAGTTAATCTTTCTTTGACATTTACTTATAACCTGAACAGGCAAAATATTTTTTTACTTTACAATAGAAAGATAGTAATTCTATTAGCAAATTTAGGAAGCGCAACAGAATAAATTGTAATGATCAGGTTTTTTTTTTTAGGTTTAATCACTTTAGTAGTTATTATTTCCTCTCTCAACAGAAGACACTTAGTGCAGTTAATCCTTTAAAACTGTAACCCTTGTCTTTGTTTGGAGATGGTTCAGGCCAAACGTATTTGTGATATCACTGCCCTCTAGCCGGAGACAGCAAGAACACATCTCTAGTTAAACGAAGTTGGGCTTTTTGGCTTACTGTAATAAGGAAGACCGCACATCATGAGACTGTGCTGACCTAAGACAGAAACCATAAGGCATCTCACTAAGAGGTGGTCAGAGGGACTCGTTGTAGGCGGTGGACTTTTCTTTGGTGATTTTGAAAGTGAGTGTAAGGCGTCATGGTTTTCCTATGGAGGTTGCTTTCAGAAGGCAAGAATAAATCTGACTATGATCTGAATTTTTGTGTACAAGAATGAAAATTATAAAGAATAAATGTTGGGATAGTAGAAAATACTAGAATATAAATATAAATTTATCTTTAAGGCTGGAACATGGTACATGAATCAAAGAGCAAGAAGCTGTTAGCGAGTACGAGAAGTATTTTACAGGAAAATGTAACCTTACGACTGGAGAGTATGAAACTGTGTCATTGGGTCAGTCGTGGGAAGGACTTGGTATGGCCTCAACCAGTGAAACTGACCTGATGTCCTTTCTGCTGAATCTTGGTAACGTATCCATTATCCAGGCTGTACCTCAATAGCATCTATTCTGACAGCCATGAATGAAATGCCTTGTCGTACGCCATTTATATCTGTGCTAGTGTACAAAATACCATCTAATAGATATGAATGCTCTCCAAGTAGATGGGCACTGCATTGCTGCAGAAAATCTAATCGTACTTATTGATTTATCTGTTGATGATAGATCTCATGCTCAGCAACACTATGGACTGTAATTATTATTTTCTCTTCATATTCTAATCCCACCGTTTGTCCACTGTGCACCCCATTAAGTTGGCTTCCTGTAATACTGCTCCAGACGTTTTGAAAGCTGCTTTGCTTTCTTACTTACTTACTTAATTACAAAATAATTCAGACCCAACTTTGTTTTTCTAGCTTCTTGCTATAGTTTGCTTAAGACTTTCATTCATATTCTACTAAGAAATCATGCTGCACATGATGCTAAGTACATATGCTGCTGGAATGCCACCGAATTCCAGAAAGGGCAATTTGTAATCAGTGCTAGTTCTATCATCAGTGTTGTCTTCTTTTGATTGTGGTTTTCAGTTACTCTAATCCTTGCATTTTAATTATGAATACTGTCAAGTTAGCTTCATCATTATTAATTTAACTCGGGGATGGTTGTTTGTTCACTTTACAGTGAGTAGGGATATGTATTTGCATCAACAATATTTTTAATGTATAATTTTCCAATAACTAGACTTGTGTGTATCAGAGTTCGCATACGCATTAGTCATTCCCTCATTTTGAGTAGCTAGATTTCTAAACATCAAGAATGTAGAGGAATTCTAAATATCGTGTTTAGAAACCATTTTTCCGGAAAGATAATGCATGACTCATATGTTGTCAGGAACAATTTCACTCCAAATTGTTTATTTTGTTTGTCTGAAATTCTTGTTTATGATAAAATTCTTCCTTTGGAAAGTGGGAACAAGTAATAAAGCTGGGCCAAATACAAAAGTGTTTAAAACACTGAGTGAAGTCTTTCTCGATAGAAAACTCTTATTAGGCTTATCGGAGTATGTTGGGTGATTTTATTTTATGAAATATGCATATCACTTCCCCACCAGCAGCCCTGGTAGGAAGACATGTGTTTTATAAAAACTTCCTTTTTTATTGTTCTTCATCTCACCTTCGTGTCCTACCATCCAGCCTTGCGAATCAGCACTGTCCCAGGTCTGCAGTCCCTAAAGGTTATGAATGGCTGTTCAGAATGGTGTTCAGTGGGAGCAAAGACTCAACAACACGTGATATCTGTACAGAGAAGAGAAAACCTGTTGGGCATTTCTTCACCTTCAGACCATAGGAAAGTTCAGAATCACATTCCAGGAGCCATAGATCACCCTTCTGACAGAGACGCTCTTTGACTCTGACTGAGACACTCTTTGACTCTCTCTGAATCTGTCTCCTGTCTACCAGGCAGTGAGTGCACAGTGGATCAGTCCCCAAAGAAATCCCTGTGACTGAACCTCCTTAGAACTGTGTGACTAGGAAAAATAAGTAACCAGTGGTATTTTTTGCCCTCCCAGCAGTGATATTGTAGAGATGATCTCCAGGACCTGTAGACTGCCCACTTTGTACTTTTGTGTGTCCACATATTCAAGAGTACAATAGCACTGGCTCCCTGTTATCCTATAATAGGAGCGTTGGACATTAAATATAATCACAAAATCTCAGTGGTGTATACACAATTAACATTTGATTAATTTTTGATCTACGACTCTTGCCCCCAGCTGGTGTCACTCATAAAGCTCACATCTGTGCTTGGCCTGTGCTGAACTGAGCTGGGTGATCTCAGTGTCTGCAGGTCAACAGGTCAGCTGGAGTTTGATTAAGGATGTGGTGTCTGGACTAGCACTGCGTCACACTGCAGGCGTGTGAGTTGACTTCAAATGAACTAAGGGTATGGCTGCTGCTTTTGTGTTTGTTTTAAGGAAAGGTACAGGCCGGAATGAAGGCGAGCAGGCAGGCAGGCAGGCAAGAAGGCAGGCAGGAAGAGAGAGAAGGAAGCGTTTTATTTATTTTTGAGTTGTTCACATCGTTTGTCATCTCAACCTCCCCGGACCCGGGACACAAACCAGGGATGTGTGTGGAGTGTGATCCTCGGGAGGAGGTGGACTTAACTACTACTCCACCAGGGCACACCAAAGTATGGCTTTTTTATGACAATGGCAGAGACACGGAAACTCTTTGAAGTCTTAGGGTTGGATCTGGCACCCCGCTCCTCTTCATTCTGTTGCCCAAACAAGGCATATGGCCAAATCCAAAGTCAAATGGTGAGGAGATAGAATTCAACTCTTTGTGGGGTGGGGGTGGGGGGTCGCTGTAGCGTCACATGTCAAAGGACGTGAAAATAGGAAGGGTACGATGAACAACTGCAGCAATTCATCCTTTTTCGAAGCATGACACATGTGATACACATGAAAAAGCCACGTGGTACTAATTCCTACCTCTTCAGGAGCCAGCAGCTCAGTCCAAAAGGAGGTGCACTGAAATGGCGCAGCACGTGGGGCTGGCAGTCAGATCGGCCTCTGCTTTACCCTTCACTCATCAGGTCTCTTGGAGCAGGTTGATTTTCTGACCTTCCTCTCTCCAGCTAAACAGTGACAAATATCATAGCACCTAACTCAAGGACTGGTTTAGGATTGAACGGCATAATGTCTCTAAGTTGTTTCTAAGTTGTTCAGCCACAATGACATGGACTTGGTAAGAGTTCAAAGTATCTTATCTGTGATTTTTCTTTCTCTCCCTCTCTTTACTCATCTTTTCTCATTGTCTTCTCTTCCTCACTTTGCTTTTTTCCCTCCCCCACCTCTCTTTTCTCTAGGCTGCACTTCCTGTTGATTGTGCTTCATCTGGAACCAGCTCATTTTACATTAAAAAAACCCATTAATCAAGGTCTATTAAAGTTTTTTTCTTAAATTATTTTCAAAACAGAATTATAACTTCCTAGATTTGGCCTTTGAGCCTGAACAATACTTTGAGAACAATTCTGAACATAGAGCAGGCCTTTCAGAGCTACTGAAAAAAAAGTCAAGAGTCTGTAAATTCAGCAGAGCTCAATTTTGCTGTGAAGTAAATATTGATTTTCTGTATTCCCAATCATGACCTTGCTTTTGTGGTAACCATGGCAACTGCCTATGCTGTGAGGCATATTTAAGTAGCTGGGACAAGCAACAAGCAGGCTGTAATCAGCATAACTCTTTCTACCTCTTAACCATTTAGTGTTTCATAATCTAAAGCCACCCTTGACATCTCCCTTTCATGCAAAGGTTCTGAAACTTGGCTGCATATTAGAATCTCCCGGGGGAACTTTTTAAAACGCCATTGTCAAAGGCTCATCTATAGAGGTTCTGATTTAATGTAGATGGAACCCAGGCATCGGTATTTTTTCAAATCTCTCAGATGATTCGAATGGGCAGCTGGAGACCACCCACTGCTCTAACCAAATATACAGCCCTGATTTGTGATATTCTAAGGAGAGAGACGCTGCCCAAAGGGAATTAACAACAAGCCCCGCGCACGGGTTAATCAGTACAACTGCACCATCTAACCTAAGATCATTTGAAATAAATAACAGAGAAAGCAAGAGGGGCATCAGGAAGAGAAGGGCCAGTAGGAAACATGTTAAGATAAAGGAAGTTTGAACTTAACAGCTTGGAATCACACCAGCGGAGTCAGTGCGCTGTTCTAGGAGAATTACACAGGGCTCAGACCTTTGACCCTGACCTTAACTCAAGGACAAATAACCACGTCAGCGTGAGTCACTGGCCTTCTCTGGACCTCATTCACCTCATCTAAAAAAACTAAGGATGTGCATGTGACTCCTTGATCTCCAATTCCCCTCTTCTGAAATCTTATGGTTTCTGCAATACAGAAAGATTAAAACGTGGTATGCCAGGGCCCCTCCCCAGTGCAAGGAAATCCAGTGCGTATATATTTTTAAATGATCCCAGGTGATTCTGCTATTCAGCCCGGGTTGTTAACAGTTGAACTTAAAGATCATGCTCTGGTGTGATTTTATGTGGGATGAGAAAAGAGAGAACAAAGACTAAAACTTTTCAGAAAAAAATGGGGTAAGAAGATAACATTTTATAGGTTAATTAAAAATTCATCCAACCCCTTTCTCTCATTGCATTTTTCATTTTTAGCATATTTTTAGATCATGGTTCAGCATCTGTTTTCCCTCTTCTCTCTTAAACCTGCCTTACTAAGACATTTCATTACCAATGAATATTTCATTTGAAGAATTGAGAAAGTGATCAAAAGGAGTATTACTTTGGAAATGGAATTTACAAGCTCTGCTGCTAAGAGAGATGTCACTGAAATTGTAATGAAATGTATTTTATTTTAATTTTTGCAGCTGTGAGGATGTGTACTTTCAGTGAGTGTATTTTAAAGGTAATTCACTACAAATATGTCAGCATCTGTAAAACTAAAAGGGACACAGGAACGACAGACTAAATTTAGTCAGAGAGAAGCTAAAGGCATCTGTTTTATTTTATGAGATTGTTTAAGAGCATTGTAGCTTATCCCAACAAAAAAAATGGGCAAGTGGACTGGTAGCCAAAACTGGGTAATGTCCGGTGGGCCAGAAAAAATCCTCCCAACTCTCCAAATACACTCAATTCATCCCCACCATCCTCCTCGTGTGTTCATCATTCTTCCCATTATCTTGAAGTTCCGAGAGTTTTCTAGAAATCGCACCTCCCAGAAATCCTATCTAGAGCTCTGATGTCCCAAACATTACTCAATGTAAAACTGAATGTAAATGAAGTAAAACTAGAAATTGAATTCTTCCCTTACATTAGACACACACGTTTCCGATTCTTGATAACTACATGCTGCTATTGGCTGCCATATTGCACAACAAAGAATTTGTTATTACTGCAGACTGTTCCATTGGCCAGGACTTCACTAGAGTCTTAGTAAAAAAAAAAAAAAAAAAAACTTACTTGCTTACCAAAAGTAATTTCATGTTTTTCTGGAGCCCTGTGGGTCATAAACATTAATTCTCAATTTTGTCCTCTAAAGGTGGGATTCAAAATAATGATTGACTCCAAATGAAGGGTTATAGAATGATGTTTAACTGACCTAAGGGGCATAGTTCTAAATAAAAACCCCTACATCTGGAAAACAACTGTTATAATCTGGGAAAACTCCGATGTAATATGCCTAAGTATTACTAGTGTTGCTCAAAAATGTGCCTGTGTCATTCGCTTTAGCTTGCCCTGCATTGCTTGTTAGAGGTATAAATTTCTGCGCCTTTTCCCAGAGGTATTGAGTCTGTATTTTTTTTTTATAGTGGAACTTAATATTAGGCCAGGGGACCTGTTGGGGACCTTGTAAGTCCTTCAGCACCCCGGTAGTAGGAATTAGCCAAAAAGCCAGACAAAAACCTTAGGCTAAAAGCTTTATTCGGGGCTCAGCAATAAGGACAGAGTTGAATGCCACTCCGCTGGGGAGGCAGGATGGGAAAAGGGATGGGGGTGGGGTTCAGCCAGGGGCTAGAGTCCAAGCCTGCTCCATTTGAGTGGTGGCAGGTTGAAACTTTTAAACAGCTCTTCAGCCATTTGAGGGCCCCAGAAATGGTGGAGAGTACCACTCAGTCAGTGCTTGATAGTAACCATGGTCTGGATTCTGAAGACTGGCACTTGTTTTCTGAGGCTTTGTGCTGTTACCAAAATGCCTGCAAGAAAACTAAAGATACAGGTTACTCATTATCCCTGCCTCTTGTCCCCCTTTTGCCTCGTCTGGCAGAGTAGAGATTTAAAACTGCAAAGGGGCTTTTACGAGGGAGGTGTGCAAGGCTAGCCACGGAGGTGACAGATGCAGGCATCTGCAGGTCCCCCAGGTTGAAGGCCAGGAGGCCTGGCGTTTCTCTAATGACAGGTAGGTGGCCGGGAAGGGCTAGCTGACTGCAGTCTGCAGTCAGATAGAGCTTTGCTTTTCCCTGCAACGCGCCATTGTTTTTCCTTGGGAACTTTATTTTCTTGACTAAATCAGAACGAGAACTGGTGATTGCACAGTTTTAGAGGAGACTGGGAAGTAGGGTGATCAGAATAGAGACACGATTAGTAGGGTGATTAATAATTCTCTACAACTGTGATCCTAACAAAGGGGAGGGAATTCTCGCTCGTGCCTTTAATTCTGCCTGCAACACCATGACTGGGCATTTAAAAAAATCCACTGATAACATGTATGCATACTGTCTGAATAAAATGCCTTTTGGAGGGGGGGAATCATTTCAAATCCTCCCTAGCATCTCCCACTTTGTGGTTCCATTTTAATTTGGTTGATTGCATTGATCACTTCCTTGGTCATTTGCATGATTTGCAAACCATTTTGGGAAATCATCTATCTCTACAATGGTAAGATTACAGCCATGATCCTGCAGAGAGAGTTCAATTGCAGTGTGTTCCACACTTACTCTTCTTGTGACTTCTTGTACTATATTGACTTTTAGTAATGTTATTTAGCATATTTCTATTAATTGCTCATTTGGGGCTAGCCAAATGATTACCTAAGAAATAATTTGCACAGTTTTTGAAAGGAGCTGTTGCAATTGCAAACAGCAGGAAAACACAGCCATTAAAAGAGAAAGAATGCCTATGTTTTTACAACAAAATAATTAGAAGCCATTACTGGTGCTGTTTAGATTTCAGTACTCCATCTATCTTACTTTCAATTAGAAGCAATGTGCCCAAATACAAAAAGCCTGGCTAAACATGAGTGCATTTTGACTGCACGGTTTTGATAAAGTGTGACCCCATTGATAACACCAGTCTGCGAGGCAATTTTCTTTAAGTACAACTTGTGTTGGCTGGTGCTAGTTTTTGAGGTAAAGAGCTAGGCAGCAATTTCACAAGTGTATATACATTTCTGCATGAAGGTAGTAGATTCTCGGAGGTGGGATTTTTTTAGTGTAAGCACAAATTCTACTCATTGTCTGGATCTCTGCAAAGCTTTCCCAGTGAGTGATTGTCCGTCTTCTATTTGAAATCTTCCAATGATGAGACAATGGTTTCTAAAGAGAGCCATCTCCACTGGGGAAGTCCTTATTTTGTATCATTTGGCTCTCGTTCCGTCTTCGTGAGCCACAGAGAGTCAACCTAATGTCTGTTTACATGACAACTTTCCCAGCAGAGGAACATTATTCGAGTGTTCCTCTTGTCATCGCCATTGTGCATTCAGAAATATTTTCTTTTAACTAGCATATTCTGCCTTTCAGCTAATGGGGATGAAAATAGACTACATCATTACAAACGTCGTCTACTCCAAAATATTTTTCCATATTATGCGTCTTAATGTAGAAATTAATTGCTGACCAATTCTTAGTTACTGATTCAAAGAGACTAAACTTAACCCACAACAGAGACTGTCTTGACTCGGATTCTTAACATATCCATTTCCCCTAAACGTCAGTGGTCTCTCATTGAGTCCCTTTGAAAAAACCTCAAGCTTTATTCATTCAGGCAGCATATTTATTAAATGTCCAACTGTACATGTAGGGACAGAATCGTGAGCTAGGAGTTTGCAATCTAGGGAAACATTTTGATGCCTGGAGAAGACAAACCTTAAGCTTTATTCTTTCCAGAATGTTCAGTTAAAAGGTGGGCGTGGGGGATGTTTGAAGCAGCAAAAA
This sequence comes from Solenodon paradoxus, assembly GCA_004363575.1. Taxonomy (NCBI): domain Eukaryota; kingdom Metazoa; phylum Chordata; class Mammalia; order Eulipotyphla; family Solenodontidae; genus Solenodon; species Solenodon paradoxus. The sequence continues at coordinate 71,341 of RJWH01004758.1, read as the reverse complement.
GGGGCAATGATCTAGTTGTCAGAGAGACCCAATCTAATTTTGTCAGTTCAGCTCTGACTTGTAAGCATTCTACTTAGCCTGACTCGACGGCATTTTCTGTTTACTACCTACCGTGTGGATTTGCCCTTTTGGTTTTGTTTTAATCAGTCAAGATGATGCTTGTCAAATTGCATTTTTATTAAAGAGAGTGAAGCTTAATTCACTAGATATAGACATAACCGTCTATATAGATGCCGTAGTTTGCAAAGTGCTCCTCAAACATCATGTAAATATCTTCAAAGATTGTGAACTCTTACTCCATTTATGAGGTAAAGATACTGCCACTAAGATGGGATAAGCATTCAACTTGAAAGTTATTACAATGCATTTTATCATTTTCATCTGCATGACCATTTCCAGGTTGTTTTGTTAGTGTCAGAAGTTCTCTGTGTTTTGTTTTCGTTTTTGTGTTGCTCAAAGTCAAGTCTGCTATCTGTCTTCAGGATGCTAAAGTGAATTTGGTAAATTGCAGTGTTTCCTCCTATTTAACAGCCTTAAGTTCTTTGCCATGGTGGATAAGTTTTTGCCAGTTTCCATAGTTTTTGTCAAAATGATCAAGCAACTGATTTTATGGCTTGATCCCATGGTTTATTTCCAATTTGACATTCCTCTCATTTCAAAGTCGCTGTGGAACTACAAATATCAGAGAAGGGGTGGGGACCTCTCTGATGATCTCAGAAATATACTTTGTAATGTTTTGTTAGTTGAATTTTAAATGTCTCAAGAGGTGTTGGATCTGGCACTTCCTTGACAACATATTTCACGGTCTGATAATCTTAATAGCTTTAATACTCTGGAATGTGTTTAATCCACCGTTATTTGTTTGTAATAGGTTAAAGTTTTCCAAGGGCCTCTCATCACCTGAGCAATAGAAATTATTTAATGATCACATCACTTGTTAATTGCAGAAAGATTTAGCTTTTATTTTTAGTGTTTTAAAAAGTTTGGAAGGAGCGTTACAGTTTGTCTCATAAGAGCCTTCAATGGTTTTACCCAGAATCCCTTTCAACATGTTTTTCTCCATGTAATCTTATAACCTTCTTCCTTTGTCTCGTCCCATCAAATTACGTTGGTCCTTTATTTTCACATGTAGAAAGCAGTGATAAAAATAACTCTTCCAGTTTACTCCATATCAGGCACTGGACTTTTCTAGGGTTTTGGTCGTTCTTGTTGTGGGGAGATACCCTGTGTATTGGGGGGTGTCTAGTGGCACCCCTGGCCTTTGCCCACTTGATACCAACAATACCTCCAAGTTTTGACAACCAAAAATGTCTCCAGACATTGTCAGATGTCCCTGGGATGGGGGGATGCTATTTCCCTATCCTGATAGTCTCTGACTTAGGTTATTTTAACCCTTAATGGGTATTATCCCAGTTTTATAACTAAAGAAGATAAGGTTCAAAGAGGATAGTTTATCTGGGGTCACACATCTCACTAATGGAGAAACCAAGATTGAAATTCCTCTTCTAACTTCACATCAGATGGTTTTCCTATATCAGTAAAACTATACTTGAATAATTATATAGTCTCACTATTAGTTTTGTTTTAATATTTTTATCACATTTGAGTGGAACCATCAAGTCTTCACAATATTTTCTATTTTATTTGAATTTTAATATCTCCTTCCACAGAGGAAAACAGTTCCCTTAACTTCTGAGGATCTTTAGTAGTAGTAGTAGTAGCACCAGCAGCAGCAGTAATACTACCACTACTATTATTATTATTATTCAGGACTTTATCATTATATTTTTGAAGGTGGTTTTCCAGTTACCATTTTGTTTTAATCCGGACTTTAAAAAAGGTTGCAATTCCTCTCAGCTTTGCCTAATCCAGAAATGTCAATAGTCTTACCTCTAGTAGATCAATAAAATATTTGCTGTTCTAGATAGCATACTTCATGAAATGTCTCTTCCCAAAATATTTTTTTCTATTTGGAGTTTTGCCAGTTTATAGTGCATTGATTTCCATCTAATTCACAGCATTCTGTTTTTTTTTTGTTTTTTTTTTTAGAAAGAAAGTAGTAGGTGCTGAGGAGCAGCAGAGGAAAAGGCTAATGAATGGGTAAGCAGTAAATTATGGGTATTATGGGAAGAGCCTGTATTCATCTTCTAGAGACTTCTCCCTTACAATAAGCATCTAAACATTGCAGAATGCAATCTGAACTCAATCTTAGTCAAAATTATTGAAGAATATGGAGTATATAGTTATATCTAGGTTCGAGATCCTTGTTAATACTATTTAGCTTCAATGAAGTACAATTTAGGTTCCAGGATTTCAGCAATGGTCAAATACTTTCAGAGGAAAGGAGGACAAAATTTGATCTTTTCCTTCTGCTTTCCCTTTTCTTAGTCCATCCTTTTAAATCTAGCATTCTGGGCCACACAGAAAAAAGCCAAGCCGACAAAACAAAAACAAAAACAAAAAACGAACTCATTCTCATTTCCCCCTCTGTGACTATAATCAGTCTTTTTCAAGGTCAACACTCCATATTGTAACAGAATTAAAATAGAAGGATTTTGGAGAAACTCAGGTAAGCCAAAGAACAAAAGTACAAGTGTGGACCATAAAGTAGTGAGAAACATCTACTGAGCTGCTTCAGGATTATAAGATTTTTCTGAATCCTTTTGTAAGATGTTTGGCTAAATGGAGTGTGAAAGCTGGAACTATGATATGGAAAAAGATCTGAGACTGTGGTGTAGTTCATCAGCATTTTTCTGACCAGCTGGAACTCCTGAATCTCACTGGGTTACTGATCCGCTAGTTTGTGACTAACTTGTGAGTTGATTTCAGACTGTTTGCCTGGTTTGCATGTGTAGGCATATTATTATTCGAACAATTGACAGGTATGAGCTAAAAGAGCACATTTCCTTGTGGCATTCAGATAATGAGGACAAAATTTGGGGAATGAGAGAGGTGGTTTGATTTAGCACTCTTAAAGGTTCTTGTTTACTATGTGGTTTTGTGTGTCAGCGGAAAATGTGTGAGGTTAAGACTCAGGTGGGTTGAAGAAAGAGCCTTAATAAATATTTCTTAATGATAGTACAAAGCCTAATATTGAAAGTATTCTAAACATCTAGTTGAAATGAGAAAACTCACAAACAGTTAAACACACACACTTATACACACACACACATATATAAGTAATCGTGGTGCAATATATAAACTATCCTGGTTTTACACTTAACTTTTCCATTTTCAAATGAAAGAAATCACAGAAACATTGACTTGTAAGTTTAGTATCCAGTGAACTAATCCTTTTTCCAATTAATAAGTATTTAACATAACGGCCCAGAAGTCTCTGTGACTGTATCAAAATATCACAAGTGAGACGAGATGCTTGGAAGTGAATTCTTTTAAAATTCAGATAGGTTTTATAATTCTCATGAACATTTATGAAGATTTAGACATCAGTGACAGGATAATTCTGTGTACTGTTTAGCTATTGCCCAAATTCTCATATTCTTTTGGGGGCTTCTCTTTGCGGTATGATTAAGGAAGTAAGGAGATAAAATCCGAGGTGTCTTATTTGGATCCATATAAACTGAATTATCTGTAAACCTTTATCTTAGCAATAGCACTTATCATAGGTTAGGGTCTCCCAAAAGATAACCTAAGAATTTAAGTGCTAATAGTTCATTTGGGAGGCGATCTTTGCAGTTACTTCCAGGCAAGTGAGGAAGTGGGACACACGTGGGAAGGAAGCCACTACAGGATGCACAATGAACAGGATTCTGAGAGCAATCGGGCTTGAGCCCCACCCTAGGACTTTTTGGGAGACAGCGGGGAAGTTACGGGTTCCATCCCAGAAGCAGGAAAGTCTGTGTGTTTACCTACCAATTCCTGTTGTCATTGATGGATGGCTGCTCCTAGGGACAAAAGTCCCCAGGGTGGGTCTGCCCTATACGCACTCTGAGCAAGCTCCTGTGACTGGAGACCGCGCTGTGAGAGACACACGTGCTTTCTAGTAAGATGCTCTTGGCACATAAATGGGATACTGACAGCATTTCTGCGGGTGCTGTTATCCCCTAAAATGTCTGTATGAGGCCCTCCGAAAGGAAGAATCCAAACAGTGCATCAAAGCTTTGATTATAAATGTGAAATCCAAGTTCCATAACTGCCCACGGAAAGAAAGCAGTCTTTTCCCAGCATTCCTCAAAACAGCTGCTCACCCAAGAAAGTCTGCAGAGCCCTTATAAGTAGGTTCCCATGCCATTTTTTTCCAGCTGAGCTTGTTGTATGCTAGCTCAGTTTAAACAGAAAGCCTCACTGGTTCTGACTTGCTTTTGTCAATTTGCTGATGGCCTGGGGTGCTTCATTTACACATGCACTTTATAACTGAAAGAGTGGTCCTTAGAGAGGAGCCTGGGCAATCATTTTAATTAGCAGCAACTTGATGATTGTCTTTTCTTTTTTACCCCAGTAACCTTAATGAATTAAGAGATAAGCTTATCAAGTTTTGCCCCAAAGATTTCCCAGCTGGTAGCTGATCAAAATGTGCAGAGGCAGTAATACTGGACAGCTATTTCATATTCAGGCCAATTTTTAAGCTGTTAATTGTAGTCCACCTAAGAGACGAAGGAGGACCCAGGGTTGCTAGAATCATTTAGAAGTTGTCAACACTGTTTGGTCCACTCTGAAACCACAATGACTTGAGAAACAAATGTTCATGTCCATCCAGAAGATAAACGTTTTTAAAAAGTTCTTTATTCCCTGTGTAGCTTAACTCTTTGAAATACCCTTAATCCTCCTTGTCTCAAAGTTGGGGAAATCCTTAAATATGTACCTCTTAAAACAGATCGAAAAAGAATTGACACTGAAATCATGAAGCACAAGATAACATTCACACACATCTGTATAATTTTGCAATCATATTTTCATGCTAGATTCATTTATTCAGTGCATTTTCATTTGGATCGGGCAGTTTAGTGTTTCTTCTAGGACGATGGTTTCCTATCTTGCTTTCCTCTCACTTTCTTTGGGCCAATCTTAGGCCAGCCAGGTTCAAGTGCTCCAAGGACTCACTGCACTTTATGTTGGTACAGTTTCATTCTTCCCGAAAGTGGCCTAAGCACCTTTTGTAAACTGTACTCAGGCCAGGCAGTACCAGGAGGGGGATAGTTAGGGGAAAAGTTGATAGAAAAAGCCGATATCTAGCACTGAGCCCTTTCTTGCAGGACAAGGCTTGCAAATGAGTCTTTTGTAATCATTCATTTGTTTCCAGGAAAAAACTGTCTGCTGCTGTATTTTCAGTAACTACTGTCGTTTTAGAGATGCTCTTTTTACTTGCAAGTCAGATGGCACAATTTAAATCATCTCCTCTTATAAAATACCATAATAGAGGGCGTTATATAAAATCAAGGCATGCACAAGACTGTGCACGATTCTTATTGCATACAAATAGATCTAAGCTTCATTTAGTTGATGTCTGCACAATCCCATAACAACCCTTGAAACATGAAACACTCAGGTGGCTAGGCAGGTTTTTCCAGGTTCGTGAAACCAAGCATCCAGTCAACGTACAGACAAATCATCTAGGTGCTTGATCACGTTGTTTTCACATTTTTATTTGGTAACTTGGCTTCATGTCAAAAGCCCTGGGACCCCATTGATTATTTCAGAATGTCGTAAGAGAGGAACAGCACTCTCTTCCAGTTACTTTTCCAACGTTTCCATATTGATTTTCATAAACCTTTTCTGTGTTATATGTCTTTATTAATTGATCACTTGGAAAATAACCCCAGGCTCATTCAAAGATGAAGAAATGTTTACAGCAGAGCGCCGTGACTTTTTAAAAATAGGAAACAATGCAAAGTCATTCCAAATTCGGGTTTTCTGGAAATGCAAAGTCTATGCTATTTTCAGAAAATAATTTGAAAAACTCTTTTGAACCAGCTAATGCTATCCATTGCCAGATACGACATTTGATAAGCTTGAAGAGGTTGGATGGTTTTTCTTTTTCTTGTCCACTCCAGTTCTCTTTAAGTATTTCAGGCCTGTGTGGATTTCCTTGGCATGTCAGCTTGTGGCTTTTCCAGGACCATCTGATGGTACTGCTGTGAAATGTGATTAGGGAATCTGAGAGAGGAGGAAGTTGGCTGAAGGTCATTACCAATCAGATGAAAACTAAAGGCTACTGAGCTACTTAAATAGAGTAGTGAATAATTATCCAAACTTTTAAAAAGACATTTAGAATGTAATTTCATTGTGGATTTTCATTAAATTGAAAAACGGCAGAAGTATCCAATCCCCCCAGACATCCAAAAACATGTACCTCCACAGTGAGGCAGTTTCCTCGTGGGGAGGAGTCGGGAATGGACTGACACTGGAACAGGGTTGGAGTACAGCTTTAAGCCATTATTGATAGGTATCTCAGTGGGTAAGAGAAGCTCAAGACAAAGTATGGCTCTTTCACTACCCATCTTAGTAGCCTTGTGGGCCTGGAAATTATGGTAGAAAGCTCTCCCATATTTTCTTATTAGAGAAAATAAAAGGATAGCCATCTCCCGAGACCAATGTTTGCCTCAACCTAATGGAAGGGGGATTAGGTTCTTTGCTTGTTTCTCTAATGGGTTTATATAAACTACTAATTTGCCCCAGTTTAAAATTATATTGCAAATATTCCCTGTGAGCATATAAGCATATAACAACAGTTTAATTGTTTTGAAAGGTAAAGTGCAGAATAAACAACTATCCACAGAATTGGATCCTTTCTCATGTATTACTTTAATTACAGTCATTTTAACAGCTTCACAAATTGCATCTCCTACTTTTCTTAAAAGCAATATAATTATACATAAATAATTCAAGCAAAGATGTGACCATGCAGGCTCAGAAACATTTGACTGGTTCTAGTGAGCCTCATATAAATAATACTATTTATGATTCAACTCTGCCATGAAATATGACTATATAGTAATGTAACTCTTCAGCATTAAAAAGAAAAAAAAAAGATGCCAATTCCACCAAAGCACATAGATTCATCTGGAATAGACTATAGAGTGGGAAAATAAAAGACTCAAAGAACTATCATAAAATCCTCTATTAGAAATGGGATTTCTGAAATTCAGACAGTGTTCAGTGATTTGGCCCAAATTCCACAAAAGAGTCTATGATGGCAGATATCGTAGGTCAGCTGGGGTTTTTTTTTTAAACATTTCTGAGTTTTAGACGTTCTATGTCCCAGTCAGAAATGAAGTCTCCAAACACATCTGAGCTGGAACTTCTGAAGAAGATAAAGCAGTCAAATGCATCCATAGAAAATAGAGCATGAGTAGAGCATTTGACTGCAGAAAATAGAGAAACTAAATTACACACCCAATCTGTGAAAGGAACTCTTCAGCAGCTATGAATCATAAAATGAAAATTAGTTCTGTATTTAACTGAAAGAAAATGAAATCCAAATTAAACTAATTGAGTGTTGTAAGTTTATACATTAAATAGATATTGAGGAAACAATCAACAGAATGAAAAGGCACCTTACAGAAATACTTCCAAATCACATTTCTGTTAAGGTATTAATATCCAAAATATATAAAGCACTCCTAAAACCCAATAGCAAAATGAAATAAGTAACTTGAGTTAAGAATGGATGAAGAAACTAGATAGTCATCTCCCCAAAGAAGACACAGAAATGGTCAAGGGATACCTGAAAATGTGCTCAATATCATCAATCATCCAGGGAATCAGATCAAAATGACAGTGATGCATCACCTCACACCTGTTAGGATGGCCATTGTTCAAAAAAGAGTAACAAGCATTGGAAAGGAAGGGAGAAACTGGAAAACTTGTGCACATTAGTGGGAATGTGCATGATATAGCCACTGTAGAAAACTGTGGAGGTTCCTCACAAAATTGAAAATGGAACTACCGTATGATCCAGCAATCCCAATTCTGGGTATTCATCGGAAAGAAATGAAATCAGGGTCTTGAAAAATTATTTGAACTCCCTTAGTTACTTGGCTGTTATTCACAATAGCTAAACGTTTGAGCAACCTAAATGCCCAGTGATGAGTGACTAAGAAAATATGCTAAATACATACATTGGATATCCGTGCATTAAAAATGAAGGAAATCCAGTTATGTACAACAACTTGGATAAAACCGTGTATCTTCTTTAGATAGATGTCTGTTGAGTTGAATGGGTCAGTTGCTTTTTTGTTATTGAGGTGTATGAGTTCCTTACATATTTTGGGGATTATGCTTGATGGAGCTACCGGTTGATCCAGCAATCCCACTTCTAGGCGTACGCCCAGAGAACACCAAAACTCTAACCAGAAAAAATACCTGCATCCCTGTGTTCATAACACCACAATTCACAGTAGCCAAGATATGGAAACAGCCTAAATGTCTGTCAACAGATAACTGGATAAAATAAAGTGGAATTTATGCAGCTGGAAAAACAAAACTGAACAGATGCAATCACCCCCACTTCCTAACAACCTGGATGGAACTGGAGGGGATCATGTTAAACAAAATAAACCAGAAGGGAAAAGAGAAGTACAGGATGGTTTCACTCATGTGGACTCTAATGACACAAAACAAGTGAGCATACAAATCCCCCAAAACTCACAGTACATAAGACAATGACTTTGACAGGGGGTGGGGAGAAAGGAACAAGGTGAAGGCACTGGAACTCTAGTGGTGGGTATGATGTGAAATGCACACAGACAGGTGTGATTTCAGTATCCTAAAATGCATAGAGACAAGTATACAGAAGAAATAATTAAAAAAAAATTTTCAAAAAACTGTAGATGTACTTAAGAGCACTGACCTTTACATTTTTAAGTGATTAAAATAATAAATTTTAGTTATTTATATTTATCCCATTAACTAAATTTAATTTAAAAACATGTCATGTACTGTACTAAACACATAAAAATTATTAAGATGGCAAATTCTATGCTTTTACCACAAAGTATTTTTTGTCTGTTTCTTTTAACCTCTTTAGAGATATTTTGTCTCCTGGACAGAGCAATTTATTGGCATATAAATCTAGCCATGTGTCACGTAACAATAGGGATACATTCTAAATAGTGCTTCCTTAGGTGAGTTATTTAAATATCATAGAGTATAATTTCACAAACTTAAGGTGATATAGCCTATACACACCTAGGTTAGATGATATAATGACTACCTTCTTTTGGACAATAATATTATTTACCCATTCTCTAGCTGATGCATATTTGGTGGTGTTTTTATTCCCCAGTTCTTAGTCATTTCAAGCTGCTAGAAACATTTCTGAACACCACCACCAAATAAATCAATGTGTGTATATATGTAAATGTGAATGTGCATATATAATATATTTGTGTACACACTTACTTTTAGTTGGCTATGTACCAAAGGGTCGTTGGTCAATGGGTCATTGGATGTATATGTGTTCAACTTTGGTAGACACTGACAGTGTTTTCCAAAGTCATTGAACCAATTTCATCTCCCACCATTGGTGTGCAAATACTCCTCTTGCTTCACACTCTTGCCTCTGTTACTTTTTTAGAGTTTGCATAATTTTAGTCATTCTGCTAAGGTGTTTCGATAATTTGCCTTTAAAGCTCGTTTACCATTTAGATATCATTTTATGAAGTACCTATTTAAGATTCTCGTCTGCTTTTCTGTTAGATTGCCTTTTTATTTTAATCTATAGATGTTTATTTTCTATTCTAGGTGTAAGGCCTTTGTTGGAGATATGTGTTATAAATTTTTCAGTGGCTAGATGTTTTACTTTCTCAGTGTTTTATTTTCATGACTAGAACTCTGCTTTTAATGTGGTTCAATTTACTTATCCTTTCCTTCATGATTAGTAATTTTTATATCTTGTTTATAAAACTTTTGTTTTATAAAAATATTGTCCTATATTTTCTTCTAGAAATTTCATAGTTTTACCTTTCATATTCAGACCTACAATGAACCTGGAATTGATTTTCAGGTTTAATCTGAAGTACAGGCAAAATTTCATGTTAGATATATTGCTATTTGAATATATAGATATATAATTAATTCAGCACCATTTACTTTCCCCGCTATTCCAGTTTCTCATTTTTATTTTCCATCAAGTATTGGTTTAAATATATATGTATATAGACATATATATGAATGATTATTCTATTTAAGTAGTCTCTGTTCTTGTACAATACCAAGCTTAGATAAGGTAGCGTTAAAATAATGCTTTATAGTTTATAAAGAAAGTCCTCCAAGTTTATTATTCTTTAGAAAAGTCTTGGCTATTTTGGATCTTGAATTTTTACATGTCAGTTTCAACATAAAAATAGTCTAATATGTTCACTGGAAATAAATTATGTCAATTTTGAGTTTATCTTTGAGATCTTTCCTTCCAATCTATCAATAGTGGCATATATTCTACTTTATTACAATATTTATTAAGATAATTTTTCAATAATAAAGTTTTCAATGAACTGGTCTTACACGTAAGATTTATGCTGCAATATTTGATTCATCTGATGTTATTATAAATTATATTTCCATTTTCACTTTAATTATTGCATACTGAAAAAAGTTGATTTGTGTATGCTGACTTTATATACAGAATCATTGCTAATTTTTTTTAATTCAAATATTTTCGCATTTAATTTTCAAATTTATTAATATTAACTTCATAATATTTGTAGTTTTCAGTGAGATCTTCTTTTTTATCCCTATTTTTGGATTTATGTGTTTTGTTTCTTATTTTCCTTAATTAATCCTACAAGGGAGGATATCAATTTTATTAGTATTTTCAAGGACATAACTGGTATAGTTAATTCTATCATTAGTGCATGTTTGTTTTTTATTTTACTAATTTTGTTCTTGTCAATAATTTCTTGTTTAATTTTCTGTTTTCTCATTGTTTGAAATCGATGTTAGATCACTGATTATCAGATTTCCTTCTTTTACATACATGACATTAAGGCTATGCATTTTAAGTTTAATTATAGCTGCAGCCTATAAATACTGATATTCAGTACCTGTATTATCATACTTAAAATATTTTTTAATTTCCATCTTGAGTTCTTCTTTAATCTATGGGTTATATAGAAATGCACTGATAAATTTCTGAACATACCAACATTATCCAATAATGTTTTTCATTATTTACTTTTAATGTAACCACAATAAGATGACATGATCTGTATGAGAACAGTTATTTAAAATTTCTTGAGTACAGCTTTGTGAACTATTGTAGCCAACCTTAGCAAATATTCCATGAATATGTACTAGAAATTTGTTATAGGTTGGGGGTCCACTGCTCATTATAAAAAATTGGGTTCAGCTTGGTATGCATGTTGTTTAAATTGTCTGTCACTATTGACTTTTTAAATAGCTTTATTGAGGTATATTTGACATCCAAAATATTACAGATATGTAAAATGCACAAATTGATCAAATTTATTTATGTATCTATGTATATATATGCATGTTTATATATACACACTTGCATATGCATGCCTGTGTGTGTGTGTGTGTGTGTGTGTGTGTGTGTGTGTGTGTGTGTGTGTGTGTGGATGGGTATCTATACATCCAAGAAACCATTATCAACTAAAATAATTAAATAATATATCCATTTATATTTGTGTCCTGTGGCTATCATAATAAATTACTACAAATGCAATGGCTTTTAAAGCAACATAAATTTATTCTTTCATGGTTTTGGTACTAAAAGTCCAAAATCAAGTGGACTTCTGTTGTCTAGATGACTGTGGACCAATCATCATCTGGTCCACAGTCCCTCCAAAAACTCTGGGAGAGAATCTTTCCTTGCTTTTCCAGCAACTGGTGTCTCCTGATGTCTCTCATCATGCGATAGAATAGCTCCAGTCTATGCCTCTCATCTTCACATAGCCTTCTTCCCAGGATATATCAGATCAACCCCTTTGTTCATTTTCAGGATACCAGTCATTGGATATAAGGTCCTCCCTAAATCCAGGATATTCTCGTCTCAGACTTTTCATTACATCCGTGAAGACCCTATTTCCAAATGAGGTCACATTCATAGGTACCTGGGGTTAGGACTTGGACGTACCTTTTGGAGGGACACAATTCATCGTACTATACCATCGTACCCATACATTTTCATATACCTCTTGAGAATCCCTCCCTGCAACTTCTTGCTGAGCCCCCTCTCTGTCCTGTCCACAGTAATCACTGATCTGCTTTCTATCAGTATATACTATACCTAATTTCCTAGATTTTCATAAATGAAACCATACAGTATGTACTCATTTTTGTCTGGCTTCTTTAGTACAACGTAATTATTTGAGATTCATTCACAGTGTAAAATATATCAATAATTAATTCCTTTTCATTACCAAGTAGTATTTCATTGCATGGATGTATCACCTCTTGATAGACATTTGGGTCCCATCTAGTTTTTCTCACACAAATAAAATTGCTGTAGACATTCATGTACATGACTGTATGTATGAACATACGCTGTCGGTTCTCTTGGGTGAGTAACCTAGAAGTAGAACCACTGGATCATAAAGTAAATATATGGTTAATTCGTTTTAAACTGCTTATTTTTTTCCAAAGTAGGTGAACCATTTTTCAGTCTTACCAGCAGATATTTGAGTTACAGTTTAATTACATCCTCATTAACATCTGGGATGCTCAATCTTTTTAACCTTAGTCTTGCTAATGGATATGTGGTGGCATCTCATTGTAGTTTTAATGAGTATTACCTAATGAATTATGTTTAGCATCTTCTCATGTCCTCATTTGCTATTATTATACATCGTGAAATGCCTATTCAAATTTACTCATTTTCTAGTTGGGTTGTTTGTTTTTTATTATTTTAAGTTTTGAGAGTTCTTTATATATTCTGTATTAAGTCCTTCAGATATATGCTTTGTGAACATTCTGTGACTATTTTATCCCAGTCTAGGCCTTGACTTTTTCTGAAGTCCATTTTATTGATTTGTTGATTTATGGATCATATTTTTGGTATCGTATATAAGAAATCCTTCACTAACCCAAGATCACAAAGTCGTTTTTTAATTTAATATTTAGTGAGGTTACTTTGATTTTCAAAATAACATTATACTGTGTGTATCCTCAGATACATGACAATACAACCTTCCCACCACCGAATTACCAAAAGTCCTCCCCCACTGTCCATTGGACCCTACCACATCTTGCTCCCACCCCCATCTTGTTCTCCACTAATAACCATAGTTCTATTGATATTTTCCAAGCATAGTTTTTTATTTAGTCTTTTCCTATGCTTTGTTTCTTTATAGCCCACATATGAGTAAGATCATCCAGTTTATGTCTTTCTCTTTGATTTATTTCACTTAGCATAATGCCCTCAAGTTCCACTGATATAGTCCCAAATGACAGGATTTCATCTTTTTAGGGCAGTGTAGTATTCCACTGTGTGTATATTATATCTTCTTTGTCCATTCTTCTGATGATGTTCACTGAAATTGTTTTCTGTTCTTAGATATTATAAATAATGCTTCAATATACATGATGGTGCATATATTTCTGTGAATTTTTGTGACTTGGGGGTAAATACCTAGGAGTGGGATGATGGGATCATATCCATTCTTAATTTTTTGAATCACAATGCTGCTTTCCATAAAGGCTGCACTCCTACCAACAGTGTGAAAGTGTTCCCTTTTCTCTGAATCCTCACCAACATTCGTTGTTTCCAGATTTTTTAATAGCCAATCTCATAGGTATAAGGTGATAGCTCATTGTTTTGATTTGCATTTACCTAATAAGGGGTGAGGAAGAATTCATATGCTTTTTGGCCATCTGCATGTTTTTGGGGAAACATCTAATTCTTCCGCCCATTTTTTAATTAGGTTATTTGTTTTTTGGGTGTGTTTTATGAGGTATTTCTATGGTTTGTATATTAAGCCCTTATCAGATGTATGATGTGCAGATATCTTTTCCCAATCAGTAGGATATCTTTTTTGGGTTTTTTTGGTTTTTTTTTTTTCATGATGGTTTCTTTTTCTATGAAGGAGCTTTATAGTTTGATGTAGTCCTGTTTGTTTGTTTGTTTGTTTGTTTTTGTTTCCCTTGCCAGTGGAGTTAAGTACCCAAAGACCTCTTTAAGGCTGATGTCATGGAACATACTGCCTGTATTTTCATGTAAATTTTTTATGGTTTCCAGCCTTATATCAAAATCTCTAATTCCATTTGAATTAATTTTTATTCATGGTGTTAGAGGCTGAGAGTTATTCTTTTGTGTACAGCTGCCCAGTTTTTCCAACACCATTTATGAAAAGACTTTCCTTTCTCCATCATATGCCCTTGACTCCTTTGTCATAAATTAACTGACTATATGTGTGTAAGTCTATGTTTCTGGTTATTCAGTTCTCTTCCTCTGATGTGTCTCTATTTTTATTCTAGTATAGCATTAAAGCAGTCTGTTGCTTTAGGTAAGAAGGCCATTTTAACATTATTAATTCTTCCCAGACATGAGTATAGAATATCTTTCTCTCTTTGTATCTTCATCTGTTTCTTTTAATAAAGTCTTATAGTTTTCATTGTATGGGTCTTTCACCTCCTTTGTTTTTTCCAAGGTTATTTAATTTTTTTTGCTTCTATTGCTAATAGGATAGTTTTCTTGATTTCATTCTCTTCTATTGTATTGTTTGCATATTAAAAATACAACAAATCTTTATAGTTTAATTTCATAATCTTTCACTTTAATGTACTCATTGATTAATTCTGGTAGTTTTTTAATGGCGTTCTTAGGGTTGTCTACACATCTTATGTCATCTGCAAATAGTGATAGTTTTACTTCTTTTCTAATCTGGATTCCTTTTATTTCTTCTTGCCTAGTTGCTCTGTTTAGTACCCTCCAGTAAGATGTTAAATAGCAGTGGTAAGAATGAGCATCCTTGTCTAATTCTTGATCTTAGAGAAAAGGCTTTCAGTTTGTTTTTCACCGTTGATGTTGACTGGGGGTTTATCATATCTGGCCAATAAAGGCCATATCCCAATTTTATGTAGAGTTTTCATCATAAATATGTGATGAGTCTTGTCAAATGCTTTCTCACACATACTGATATGATTATTTAATTTTTCCCTTGCTTTTGTTGATGTGGTATATTACATTAATAGATTTGGACATGTTGAAGCATCCTTGCTTCCCCAGGATTAATCCAGCTTGCTCATGATGGATGAATCTTTTGGATGTATTGTTGGATTCAGTTTGCCAATATTTTGTTGAGGATTTTAGCATCTATGTGCTTTAGAGATACTGGTCTGTAATGTTTTTTTCTTGGTGATGTTCTTTTCTGCTTCTGCTATCATTGATCATTGTAATGTTAGCCTCACAGAAAGTGTCTGGAACTGTTTCCTGTTCAAATTTTTGGAAAAGTTTGAGAAGAATAGGTATTAAGTCCTCTCTAAAATTTTGGTAAAACTCAATAATATAACCGTATGGACCTTGTCTTTTATTTTGGATGGAGACTTTTGAGTATTTCTTGCTTGTGACAATTCTGTTCAGGTTTTCAGTTTCTTCTTGATTCAGTCTTGATAGGATGTCCGTTTGTGGTTGATTCCTAGTTTTATGCCATTGTGATAGAAAATGTTTAGTCTGATTTCAATTTTGTAAATTTGTTGAGACATTTTTTGTTTTCCAACATATGGTCTATTCTTGAGAGTGTTCTGTGACTATTTGAGAAAAATGGGAATTCTGCAATTGTTGAAGTGTTCGGTATATGTCTTTAAACCTGTATGTTCTAATTTGTCATTTAAGGATGTTGTTTCCTGGTTAATTTTATGCCTGATTATCAGTCCATTGTTGTAAGTGGGCTGTTGACATCTCCTGCTATTATTGTGTTGGTGTCAGTGTCTCAAAGATTTTTATGTGTTCTTTTTTTAATAGTACTTATTTTTAAGTGCAGTTTTAAGTTCATGACAAAATTGAGAGGATGATTCTGAAATTTTTCTTATAACCCCTTGTTTCCCTCTTGTTTCTCCCCTATCTCCCACTAGAGTGGTACATTTGTTACTATTAATGAACATACACAATCACCCAAAGTACATAGTTTACATTCGGGTTTACACTTGGTATTGTTCATTCTGTGGGTTTGGACAAATGTGTAGTGACTTGTATCTATCATTTCAGTATCACACAATGTATATTCACTGCCCTGAAAAATCTTAATTCTCGGTATTCTGCCTATTCACCCTACCCCTACCCCCTTGAACCCCCATCAACCACCTTATTTTAACTATCTCTATAATTGTGCCTTTTCCAGAATGCCATCTACTTGGAATTATATAGTATGTTGCTTTTTCAGATTGTTTTCTTTCATTTAGTATTATGCACTTAAATTTCTTCATATCTTTTCATGGCTTGATGAAACCCATTTCTCTTTAGTGATGACTAATATTATAGTGTCTGGATGTACCAAAGTGTATTTATCCATTCACCCACTGAAGGAAATATCAGTTACTTCCAACTTTTGCCAATTATAAATAAAACTTCTATAAATATATTCCTATGGAGGTTTTATTGTGGAAATAAGTTTTCAACTCCTTTGGGTAAATACCAAGGAATATGACTGCTGGATCCTATGGTAAGATTATGTGTAGTTTTGTAAGAAACTGGTAAACTGTCTTCCAAACTAGCTATATCATTTTGCATTCCTACCAGCAATTAATGAGTTCCTGTTGCTCTCATCCTTCCCAGCAATTAGTGTCATCAGTGTTTTGGATTTTTTCCATTCTAGTAGTTGTGTAGTACAATCTCATGGTTTTAGTTTGCATTTCCCTTATGAAGCATGATATGTAACATCTTTCCAAATTGTTAGTATTTGCTAAATGTTTATCTTCTTTGGTAAAGCATCTATTAAGGTATTTATGTGTTCTTTTAGGAGTTGTATAGGTTTAGGTTTTATATTTAGGTCTGTGATTTTTCAAATTAGTATTTCTATGTAATGTAAGGATAGATAAGATTTCATCTCTGCATAAGGATATTCGGTTAGTTTAACACTTTGAAAAAGATGATCTTTTATTCATTGAGTTGCCTTGGAACTATTGTCAAAAGTCAGTTGTTTATATATCTTCGTGCCTCTTTCTGGACTTGTTTGTCTGTCTTTGTACCAATGCCACAGAGTCTAGTTAACTGAAAAGTCTTGAAAGCAAGTAGTTTTAGCCCTTGAACTTTGTTAGTTTTCAAAATTGTTTTGGCTATTCGAGATCTTTTGCATTTCTTTATGAATTTTAGGATCACCTTGTAAGTGTACAAAAGAGCATGTTGGGATTTTGGTTGGAATTGTGTTAAATCTACGGATCAGTTTGGGATCATTGACATCATCACAAAACTTAGTCTTATGACCCATAAAGATGGTATGTCTGCATTTGTTTACGTCTTTAATTTCTCTGTACAGAGTTTTGTATTTTTTACTAAAATCCTATAGTATTTCATGTTTTATGTTATTTAAATAGTATTAAATAGTATTTTTATATTTATATTATTTTTATATTTATCTTGTATCCTTCAACTTGGCTAAGCTTACTTTTAGTTCTGGTAACTTTTTAAAATAAATTCCATCAGAATTTCTGTATTAGCACTATCTCCTATGAATAAAGATAGTTGTTTGTTTTTCTTCACAATCTGGAGGCCTTCTATTTCTTTTTCTTGTCTGACAGCGCAGTCACTACAGTGCTATGTTGAATAGAAGTTGGGAGAACATACATCCTTGTCTTCCAGATCTTAGGGTAAAATATTCAGTCATTTGCCATTAAGTATGATATTAGTTGTAGGGTTTTTAAATTGCTTTTTATGAGGTTGATGTAGTTCCTTTCGATTTCTATACAACGAGGTTTTTTGAAAATCAGTAACGGATGTTAAATTTGTTAAATGTTTTTTCAGTTTCTATTGAGATGATTATATTTTCTTCTTAGGTTACACTAGCCTAAACTTTTCCTGTGCTGTACATAATCTTTTCTCCTTCTCTCCCCTCAAACTCCAGATAACCCTTGATGTTTTTGCAGTCCATAGTTTTGCCTTTTCCACACAAACACATAGTTGGAATCTAAAAACAATGTAGCCTTTTTAGACTGACTTCTTTCACTTGTCAGTATGCATTTAAGATTCCTACATGAGTGTCCATAAAATGATAGCTCCTTTCTTTTTAGTGCTGAATATTATTCCACTGTGGGGATGTACCACAGTGTATCCATTCACCTATTGAAGGAGATCTTGTTGCTTCCAAGTTTGAGCAATTTGGAATAAAGCTTCTATAAATATTCTTGTGCAGGTTTTTGTGTGGACATACATTTTCAACTAGCTTGGATAAATACCAAGGAGCATGATTTTTGGATCATATGGTAATACTGTATTTAGTTAGCTTTATAAGAAATTGCCAGACCGTCTTCCAAAGCAACTGCTATTTTTACATTTCCAGCAGCAAAGAATAACAGTTCAGTTTGTTCCTTATCCTCTCCAGAATTTTACATTGTCAGTATTTGGGATTTTAGCCATTCTAATATGTATATAGTGATATATTGTTGTTATTTTAATTTCTACTTCTTTTTCTTAACTGCTGTTTTACTATAAATTATCTAAGTATGGTTTCCTAGGTATGTACCTTGTTTAACAAGTATGGCTAGATGTCTTTGAACACTTTGGGGCTATCCTCAGCTACTGTCTCCTAACAATCTGTGCGTATTAGATTCCTTTCTGTTGGCAATCCAACTAGGAAATGGAGCTCTGCTCACAGTTAAAGTTAAAACTATCCTCAATGCCTAGCATTCTGGTTAGATGATAGTAGATTTTCTTTATTTACTTCAACCTGTTTCTTCCTTTTTCAAAATTTTAGTGGATGTGTTTCCAGTGCACTACAGAATAGAGAGTACAACGAACTCTAACAAGACTTTTACCTAATTTTAATCACCATACATATAACATTTAAAAAGATAATTTCCCCAGTTCGTCCTTGTACTCTAGCCATTTAGTATACCAGGTGTCGTCCACAGACATCCCAGGGTTTCTGGTTCAATACCTGGGGAAACAACCAAAAAGAACAGCTTAATAAAGTGCTTCTTCCTCCTCTCACTGCCTGACTGCCTGCCTGCTCGTCTTAATTCTTGCCTGTACCTTTCCTTAAAAATTCCCCTTTAGTAGCTTTTCTTTTGTTATAGAATTTTCAATAAATAACATCCCAGAATTTACCCCTAAATACTCTATTATGAATCTCCAAGAATAAAAATATTGTCGCTTCATATTTTTCAAAGGTCCTAAAAAGTGCATCTTCTTGGTTTAACTTGGAAGATACATTCTGTCGTAGTTTTTTTCTGCTGAGGTATAGACTGTTTCCTATTGACAGAACATTAACTTCCGGTTCACCACACAGTGACTTAAAATTTGTGCGTATTGTGAAGTGATCAGAACAGTAAGGCTAATGCCCATCATCTATCATGGTTAGACATTTTTTTTTCTTGTGATGAGAATGTTGAAGATTTACTCTTAGCAACTTTTTCACATGCACTCGTGTTATTAACTATCTTCATCATGGTGTACATTTTTTCCCCATGACTTGTATCTGGAATGGTGTACATTTTGACCCCCTTCACCCGTTTTGCCCATACCCCAGCTCTACCTCTGGCAACAGTGGTGACAGTGGGCCTCTTTGTCTAGTTTTTGTAACTAGAAGCTCAAATTCTTTCCACTTTGTAAGAGTCTACATGTAAGTAAGATTATGCTTCATTTGTCTTCCTCTGCCTGAATTATTTCACTTAGCATAACCCGCTCAAGTTCCATCAGTGTTTTGAATGGTAAGATTTTCCATCTTTTAAAATTGTTATTATTTTTATCTCTTTTATTTACATCACTGTTTCACAATATTGCATCACCACCTGCCTGTGTGTATTTCACACCACACCCACCACCAGAGTTCTTGTGCCCTTCACCTCCACCTCAACCCTGTCTTTGCTTCATCCACTCATCCCCCCACTCCCTTAGCTATAGCCTTGTTGAGATTTGCCTGCTTCTGTATATATATATATAAATATATATATATATATATATATATATATATATATATATATATGCCTGCACCCTATACTTCTCTACTTCTTTCTCGCTTGTTTTGCTTAGCATGACCCCCATCCTGTTCCATCCAGGTTATTGTGAAAGGCTCAATCAATTTCATCTGTTTTTAACAACTGCATAGAGTTTCATGGATTGTACATAACACAGCTTCTTTATTCAGTCATCTGTTGAGGGGCTCTTCATTTGTTTCCGTGTCTTGGCTATTGTGAATTGTGCTACTATGAACTTATGGGTGTAGATATTTATTATTAGAAATTGTGTGTTCTCTGAGTAAATGCCTAGAAGTAGAATAGCTGGAACAAACGGTAGATTGATCTTTATCTTTTTGAGGAACCTGCATACTGTTTTCCAAAGGGTTGCACTAATACACATTCTCACCAACAGTGTAAGAGGGTTCCTTTTTCTCCACAGCCTCCCCAACACTTGTATACAGTCTTTTTTTGTCTATAGTAGTTTTTATTTTTATTACAGGCCATTCTCACAGGTGTGAGGTAATATCTCATTGTGGTTTTTATTTGGATTTCTCTGGTGAGTGATATAGAGCAGTTTTTCACGTTTCTGTAGCCATCTGTATCTTCTCTAGAAAGATGTCTTTTCAGCTTGTTTGCCCATTTTTGAGTGGGTCGTTTGCTTTTTTAATTTTTTTCAAGTATCTCTCCAATTTTTCCAGCACCATTTGTTGAAGAGACTTTCCTTCCTTCCTTGGATTTCTTGGTTCCTTTGTCATACATTTTCTGTCATACATTCTAGGTGTGGTTTTATTTCTAACCTCTCAATTTCATTCCATTGGTCTGTATGCCCTTTTATTCTATCCAATAACATTGTTTTTGATGACAATCACTGGTATAACTTGAAGTCACTTTTATTATTTTTTTGAGCATAGTTTTTTGCCTAATCGGCTCTCTTTTAGTTCCATGCAAACTTTACTATTGTTTGTTCAACTTCCTTGGAAAAATATCCCTGGAATTTTTATAGGAATCACATTAAACCTACATATTTCTGTGGGTTACATGGTCAATATAAACTATGTTAATTCCTCCCATCCATGATCATGAAATACTCTTATCTCATTCTTCTTTTCCTTTGTGTCAATGTCTGTGGTTTTCATTGTGTAGGTCTTTCACCTGAATTGGAGTTTTTTTCTTGATTTCTCTTTCCTCTGGTTCATTGTATATAAAAATGCTGCTGAGTTTTGTATATTGATTTTGTATCCTGCCACATCACTCCATGTGTTTATTTCTAACAGTTTTTGATGTCATTTTTAGTTACATATGTAAATACTGATAATTTTATTTCTTCATTTACAATTTAGATTCCTTTTTGTCCACTTCTTGCCTTATTGCTCTGGCCAGGACTTTGGGAAGTATGTTGAATAGGAGTGGTGACAGTGGGCCTCTTCGTCTAGCTCCAGATTGTAGGGGATAAGCCTTCAGAGTTTCACCACTGCATATGATGTTAGGTGTCGTATATACATGTGTGGCTTTTATTATGTTGAAGTATATGCCTTTCTTCCCGCTTCAGTGAGAGTTTTTATCATGCCTGAGTGTTGAATCTAAATGCTTCCTCTGAGTCTATTGATGCGATCCTCTGCTTGTTGTTTTTCCCTTTGTTGCTGTGTATTACATTGATTTGCATTATGTTGAAGCATCCTTGCCTCTCTGGAATAAATCCCGCTTATTCATGATGTGTACATTTGAAATGTGTTGTTCAATTCTGTTTGCATCTCTATCCATCAGTTATATCGGTCTTTTTTTTTTTTTTTTTTTTTTTTTTTTTTTTTTTTTTTTTTTTTTTTTTTTTGGTTCTGCCCTTGCCTGATTTTGGAATCTCTATAATGTTGGCCTCACAGAATATATTGGGGAGTATTCCCTTCTCTTTAATTTTGTGAAAGTTTAACAAGAATGGGCATTAGAGCTTCTTGGAATCGCTACTATAAATTGCCAGTGAATCCACTGGGCTGGGGCTTTTGGGGGAGGGCTGGCTTTTGATGAGTGCTTCAATTTCTGCACTTGTCACTGGTCTGTTCAATTTCTCTGTTTTTTTTCTGGATCACTTTTGGAAGGTTTTATGGTTCTAGAAATCTGTCTGTTTCTTCAAGATCAGTGAAGTTGTTGGCCTGGAGCCTTAAAGAAGCAGAGAGTAAATGTTTTTGACTTGGAGAGCCACGGGGTCTTTGTCACAGCTGCTCACCTACTGTAGCACAAAAACAGCCAGAGTGGAAACATAAACTTACACACGTGAATGGGTTCCAATAAAAGGTTATTTCTGAACATTGACATTTAAATTCCATAATTTTCACTTGGCATAAAATAATCTTTGGACTCTAAAAAAAATTCAGAAATACAGAAAATCACTCTGATCTCACAAGACGTACAGAAACAGGTACTTGGTCATTAACCACAGGCTGCTCTAGATGGATGTGTGTATAAACTTCCCAGGAATGTAGAGATGAGAATTTGCGCAGCTACAGACAAGCTGGAGGCCCAATAGAGCTGATATTCACGTGTGGAAGATGTATTTCAGGCTTCCTGCAATTGTAGGGAATTGCAGGGAAAGGAACAAAGAGTTGGTGTTCCATCGTGATTGGTGACAGCGGTCAGTAGCAGGAATATATATTGTTATTTTCACACTATGATTTACCGTGAAAGTAAGTAATGCTCTGAGATTGTTATCATTAGACCACTGTATCAGCATTTAACATTTTCTTCCCGCTGTGCTCTTTATTTACCTGAAAGTTTGACCGCACACAGCGGTGACAGTAGTAATTTGGAATTTCAGGGCGATGGCACTAAACGCAGGCAGCTTGCGTGTGGAACATCTCAAATGAACTTTCTTCGGTGGCCCATCTCCGAAGCAGACTTCTTTTGGGAACATGTTTTCTTGTGGCTTGCAGGTATTCATGGTAGTGATGATAATGATAAGACTTGGCACTTAGTTGTTTTTTTTTTTTCTCCTTCCAAAGTGCTTCTCTCTCAAAAGAACCTGAAAGGGTACATTTTCACAGCAATAGGAGCCACAATTTTTACTAACTCTGTCGAATCGCAGTAGCCTTTTTGGAAACATGCACTTAGTTTGCTACCAGAAAACTCTAGCTATGACCATTTTTTTTCCCATCAAAAATGGTACATTGCAATCTGTTAGCTCTGACTCTTCTGTCCTTCCATTATACAAATGGAAATTAATTATAGAAAGGGAAGTTGACTCACCTAGCCTAACAGTTTCATGGTATAACTTGACTGACTTAGAACAGTTACAGCAACAACAAAAAATCATGTATCTGCTTAATGGTGATAATCATGTTTACATGCTGCTAAAGTGTATATAATTTCTATACCATAGGCACTAGAGAAATTATGAAATAGATAAGCACTTCCTCAAGGAGCTCTCAGCAGTGTGGGGTGGGCGGGAGAACACGCTTGGAGGACAGTCCTCACCTCTGGCTTCTAATGCATTCCTACAGAAACATAGGTGCCAGCTCTTGACACCTTTCTTTTATAAGACTTTCCTGGGCCAGTGTCCTGTTTTCTTGAAGTGGGTTTTTCTTTGTCCTGGCACCAAATCCTTGTCATTCTTTGCTTCTGGTTGTTTGGCTTTAACCAAATACTTTGATTTGACCTATCTAGCCTACCAGATTCAACTCAGCGATGCATCCTTCTTGGTTTCAGCCCTGTTGAAGCGTTAGAGAAAAGAAGTCTTCCATTAGTCTTGGAGGCAAAGGACAGTGAGAGTCTAGCCGACCTTGGGCTTGATGGAGAGAAATTGATCAAGATGAGCAATCCTAGGGACAGCAGAGGAAAGAGTCAAATTTCCTTGTGTGAATATTGATAATTGACCCAAAGGAATGGCTGCCTCAGAGAATAAATATCCTCATCGAAAAGAGGAAACATAGGCAGTAGTCATGCTTTTTGGTTTCTGTTGCCAGAGTCAAACATATAGGAAGTGATTTGTCCTACACATAAATAAGCAAGTAGCATTCTGAATCTTGGAGTCTAGAATTGTCTACTGCACCGATGATTTCATCAAGCGCTACATTATATTTTTGAAATCCGATTCCCTTAGTCTGAGTAAGCGTGGATTCTCATGCTGGAGGCTCAGGAATTTTCCCACATCTGTAAAACTCTATTTTCTCCCATAGTCACAGCCTGCTTTTGATTAAACTGAGGGATTGGGGGCTGAGGCAGCAAGTAGAGCATCCAAAAGGATAATAAGAGTGAGGTGTTCTCTTCGTGGGACTACATCAATTCAGCAGGAAAATCGATGCACCTAGAGTGCAGAGTACAATACCATTCCAGCATCATTAATGCTCAGGAGACAACAAAAATCACAGGGAGAGAAAGTTACTTGGCCTTGGCCATGCGGAGAAACAACAGGAGAGGTGACTAAGTTTGCTCCCTGTTACTGAGAAGGGGATGTCCATTTGCAAGGCCTTGCCAGGCTGACTTTGAGCGACTCTCGCTCCTGAAATAAAAGGCACATATTGAAAGTACTGTGGGCTTTCCATAGGTTTTGCCATCTTTGTTTTTCATCGCACTTAACTTTGGAAGGAAGGCTAGCTAGTGATATTTCCATTGCTTTCCCGGTAACAAAGCTTGAGAAATGGTGAGTTCGGGAAGGAGAAAGTTACATCATTGAAGATAAAAATAGATCTTGTTAAAGCGAAGGGTTCCACTCAGCTGCCTTGCTCACTGAGCTATGCAATTTCTTTACACAAATCCTTAGACTTTGAAGGTCTCCCTATTCTTCCAAGTACTAAAAGAAACTGCCTTGAAAGCAAATAATCCCTGCCTGCTCTTTGACATTAAATGGAAAATCCAGAGGGAGCTTGAAAGAATTCCAGAAGGCAATTCAACCTCCCTCAGTAATATGCAAAGTCCTCCAAGAAAGGAGAAGCCCTTATATTTCCCCTTATATTAGTCAGCTATGTTACCATAATGCTGAGTAACTAACTGACCCAAAATCCTGAATCTTAAAACAAACCAGCAGATTGGCTCTTCCTCGGCTGGGCTGAGAGACTCCTGTCTCAAGGCATCAGTGTCTCCAGGTTGGATTTGGGTTTGTTCCCACGTCTCCACATTCCTTGGGGGCCAGTGGCTACCCAGGATAGACTGCTCACATGCCCATCACAGGAACACAAGACGATAAACTCAACCATGCAAACAAGTCTAAAGCCTACACTTGCATCAGAGTTGTTAACACTTCATTTGTTAAAACAAGTAACATGGCCAAGGCCAAAGGCAAGAAGGGAGGAAGGATGCTCAGCCTACCATGAGCCAGGGCAGGTAAGGGAATATATTAAAAAAGGAAATAAAGTGTCATGGACAGTGCCCTACCTTCACCCGCCAAAAGGAAAGGCTTTTCCCTCGTTGGGATGGGAAGATTCCTATGGGAATAGGGAGTGTTTGTCTTTTGATCATTCTCTCAAAGTTAATGAAGTTTGACTGCTTTTGTGAATCCTCATACAATTCAGCTAAGTTATAAGAGAGGGAACTTTTTCCCCCTGTGGCCTTTCAGAAGCCTAGAATTTTGTTGTCTAGTATGGCAGCTGCTAACCATTTGTGTCTGGGTTTAAATTTTAATTATTTAAAACTTAGCAAAATTTAAAATTCATTCCCTCATCACACTATCCCCATTTAAAGAACTCAGTAGCCACGTGTGGCGTGTGGCAGCCACACTGGACAGTGTGCTATTATCCTTTACTCCATCCATTGCCTTCATAGTACAAATCACACTCTGAGATCATCTTAGAGGCAGCATATTTATTTGTTAGCTGGAAAGCTGCTTGATTCACGAATCATTTAAAAGCCCATTCGAGCTTTAAAAATAGGTAAAATAAAATCATCTTAGATATGTGTACACATCTAATTTCTCTTCCTGTGGGAGACTGAATAATGACCTCCTAGAGATGTACAGTAACTGATTCCCGAACTTGTGGATGTTTCTGTATATGTGAAAGGAGACTTTGCCTATGTGATCGAGTTAAGGGTCTTCACTTGAGGCAATCACTGAGCGGCAGGGAGACCTTTATGGAAAAGGTAGTAGAATCAGAGTCAGACAGGAGGTGATGTAATCAGAGGGACAGAGAGAAATCTATCTGAAGATGCTAATCTCCTGGTTTTGAAGATAGCAAAGGGCCATGATTGGAGAGGGTGGCACCTCTGCAGGCTGGACAGGACAAGGAAACAGGCTCGTCCCTATATCCTCCAGAAGGGACGTGGCTGTGAGGATCTGTTTTAGATTCCTGACCTCCAGAACTGAAAGGTAATAAATTGGCGATTTCCTGAGCCACTATTTTTGTGGCAATGTGTTACAGCAGAGATAGGATACTCGTCTGTCTCATTCACTATTATATTTGTAGCACCTTTCAAGCATAGTGCCTTCCTAAGGGCAGATACTCCTCATCATCTAGGAATTATTCAGCGTATGGATAAAAGACTAAGATAAATTCCCAAGAGCCCATTTATTACAAGAGACCATCCAGAGTCATGGGCCCCTGATCCCTAATTTCCACCACTGCAGGTCACCCTTTTTCATACCTTATTTCCCAAAAACCATCACTGGAAGATAGTAGATCAAAACTAGAAGAAAGTCTTAAAAGAGAAGTCTCCAAAATGATTTTGAGTTAAGCAAATAGAACAGATGCATTTATAACAAAGGACAGTGACAACTTTGAAAATGACATTTTCTAGGTAGTCAGAATTGGCATGGGGGGGTGGCGGAGTATGAAAGAGCCGAGGAAGGAAGGAGGGCTGTGGGGGGAGCCATGGTGAGAGAACCCAGTGGTCTGTAATAGGCACCTCAATAACACCTAGCAGCTGTCATGCATGTTGTCTCATCAGAACTTTGAATCCCTAGTAAGTGAGCAGGCAGATATTAGTCCTATTAAACTTAAAGAAACTGAGGATCAGAGAGATCTGTCATGCTCATGGGTACCGCCGCTGTCTCATTCATCTCTCATGGACTTGACACCTAGTTTTCTCGCCACTACCCTGGCCAAGTGGTTGTATGCAAAAGAATCAAGAAAGCACGAGCAAGACCTACCTTTTCTGTTTCAAATTCAAATCAGCATTTTTCTGCTCAGGTGAGGCAAAGTACTATATTTTGCTCTGTATAATGTGCTCCCGGTATATAATGCATACCCACATTTTTGGCCCAAGCATTCAGGAAAAAATATTCCATTTTAATTTTTTAATTCAAATTTGATTTTATATTTAGGTGCTTGTTTTTTTTGTATTAGAAAGGAAATTTACAATTTGCTTTTAACATAGGGTACAAGAAATTTTATGTAACAATTACCAAACAAGAACAGACACAAGGTACAAGAAATAAGAGAATTTAAAATATTTAGAGAGATTTATATAGATATGGAATTAGGATCACCCATGGCTGATGTATTTTTCCCCTCACAAATTTGGGTCCCCCAAGTGTGCTTTATACACGGCACAATTTAGTCTGACAACTTTCAGTCAAACACCACAGTTACAAAGAAAGCCAGCCTCACAGTGTCTGCATTGAAGAGTAGCCTGCCTGCAGTGAGATATTTGAAAGCAAAGAAGCATGATTATCTTGAACAAAATTTAAAATGTCCTACATACACTTGACCAATAAAATGAAAGTTCTATTTTTAGTGGTTACATAATTTGTTACATTATACCCTTGATTTTGCTTAATAGCTTACCCTTTAAGTAGAAGCTTGCCAATCCCATTTGACGTAAAATGTGAACCACGGAGTTACTTTTCCCTCAGTCCTACCAGAGAAATGAAGAGTGAGCCTCATTGTGATTTTTGATGTACTTCTACCTGTGATTCAAATTCTTCTTCCGTTCATATAGAGAAAATTACCCTTCTCTCTTTCTGGAAGCAGCAAAACCTAAGGAAGTGTTTGGTTTTATGGATGTATGAATCACCAGAAATTTGCTTCCATAAAACAGCATTTACTGTAGCATCAGCATCTCATCGTTAGAGAGGTTGCTTACGCTAGATGGTTAAGTAGATGGTTCTTATTAGGGTCTCAGTCCCATGGGCTCTGGGGCTAAATCCCTATCACAAACATCCTGAGATGTCTGGCACCTACACCCGAAGACTTAATGGGACAGAAAGGAGATGGAACAGCTGGGATGTCTCTCTCTGTGTGGTCTCTTCAGCATAGTGACTTTTCGGTTAATCAAGCTGCTTAATGGTTGTTCAGTGTTCCAAAGGTTTAAGGAGAAGAGAGACAGGGAGGGAAGAGAGAGTATGCGTTAGAGTGGAAACTGTATTTTCTTTTTGCCTGTGATAGTCTAACCTATATGGTCTTGTATTATATTTTGTTCACCATCTGTTGCTACCATATCCAATTATCACACATTGTGTGGTTTTAAATAACACATTTAGTATTTCCATTTTGTGGGTCAGATGGTCAGATGTCCACGTATGCATGCTGGTGGTTACTCTATTTCCAGCCTCATGAAGCTGACATCAAAGTATCAGCCGGACTAGGGCTGGGAGAATGAGTTTCCATATAATTGTGGGCAGAGTTCATTTCCTTACAGTTGTACAACTGCGGTCCCGGTGTCTATGCTGGCTGTTAGCTAGGGATTTATTCTCAGTTTCTAGAGACTTCTCAGAAACGCCCTTCGTCTTCCAGGCCAGTAATAACACTAATAGTAATAGCTTTATCATGGTTTGAATCTTTTCGATCTCCCTTTCTTGTTCTCCTGCCTCCAGCTGGACAGCGTTCTCTCTTTTTAAGAGGTTCTATGATTACATTGCATTTTCCCAGGTAATCTAGGATATTCTATTTTAGAATCTGCGACTTTAATTACGTTTGCAAAGATCCCTTTGCCACATAACAGAACATATCCCGATTGTCTAGATTGGGGTGGAATCTTTGGAGGAATGTCCTCCCTACCATAGTTACGTCCTTCCACTACATTCTGTTTATTAAAAACAAGTACATAAGGAGAATCTATGTTCAATAGAGTCACACCTCTGATAATGTGTTTATCGCAAACCCAGCACCAGAGTTCTACCATCACCACTAGCAAGGGGAGTATTCCTTCAAAGACAGGAGGGAAGGGCTTATTTCACTCAACACGACCCCCTCCAGTTCCATCCAGGTTGTTGCAAAGGGCACAGTTTAATTCCAAGGGAGAAAAAAAAATGAATATTATTGCAGGAACATTTTAACTTAACATTATATAGGCATAGGGTGTACATCATAGTAAATTCATGGAAGGAGGTTCCTTGGACTTTTACATGGTCTACACACCCCAGACAGCAAGGCCGTACCTGTGTCGTTGTTGTTTTTAGCGATTTTCTTGTGCAAACTTTGTTTTACAAATTAAAATACACTCATAGGTGGAGGCTCCCCATTCCTCAGATATATGTCAACACATCCTACCCTCTACCAAATCACTAAGAGTTCTTCACCATTGTCCCTGGACCCTGCCACCGCCAGTCTTGTTTTTAAGTACTTTATTTAGCTATATTTGAATTACGATTTTTATTGAGTTTCACGTGTAAGACATACTGAGATTTCAATCTATGTACTCTTCAGTTTTCCCCAACTGTGACATCTATGGCAAAACTATAGTGCAGTGTCTCAGCAGGATACTAGCATTCATACACACCATCGATCTTGTCATAATCTCCCCCCATCCTTTCTTCCTTAGAACATTGAGACAAAGATTTGGTTCAAAAGTTGGAGGACTTATGATGCAGCAAAGGTAGAGTAGGCACAGAAAAAACCAAAACCGTTGGCGCCTAGGTAACTGCGGGGGTTTGTTCCAGGACCCTCACGGATGCTCAGCTTCCTTGTATCAAGTGGCATAGTATTTGAATTGAACCTATGCAATCCTCCCATGTACTTTTTGGGTTTTTTTTGTTGTTCAGTTGTATGAGTTCTTTATGTTAACCTCTTGTCAGATAATATGAAGTACAGAATCTTCTCCCATTCAGTTGGATGTCTTTCCATTCAGATAATATTTTCTTTGACTATGCAGAAGTGCTTTGATTTAATGCAGTTCCATTTGTTTATGTTTCTTTTTGTTTCTCTTACCATTGGAGTGGAATTTCCAAAAACATCTCTAAGGCTGATGTTATGGAAGGGATTGCCTACATTCTGTTTTATGTACTTTCATTTTTGTCTATGGTCTTAAATAGTGATCTAGTTTCATTCTTTTGCACTGACTGTCCAGTTTTCCCAGAAGCATTTATTGAAGACTTTCTTTTCTCCATTGTATGTTCTTGGTCTCTTTGTTGTAAATCAACTGTCTATATACGTGTACACTTATTTCTGGGCTCTCACATCTCTTCCATTGATCTGTGTGACTTTATTCTAGTACCATACAGTTTTGATTATTGTTGCTCTGTAGTATAGTTTAAAATCGGGGTGCATGCTCCCTCCATTTTTCTTTTGTTTTCTTGTGATTACTTTTATCCATCTGGGTTCTTTCGTACTCCCATACAAATTTCAGTATTGTTTGTTCCATTTCCTTGAAAAATGTCTTGGAATTTTGATAGGATTACATTGACTCTATATGGCTTTAGGTAATATGGCCATTTTAACAATGCTAATTCTCTCCATCTATGAACATAGAATATCTTTCCATCTGTGTTGTCTTCCGTTTCTTTTAACAATATCTTGTATTTTTATTCAACCAGTCTAAGTTTATTTCTAGGTGTTTAATTCTTTTTGATGCTATTGTAAATGATACTGTTTTATTATGTTTTGTAGCTTATTTGCAATATAGAATCACAACAAATTTCCGTGTATTAATTTTGTAGCTAGGCACATTACTATAAGTCACTTGTCATTTCTAATAGTTTTTGAATGGAACCTTTAAGGTTTTCATCTGCAAAGAGTTTTTACTTCTTTTCTAACTTGGATTTTTTTCTAATTGCTCTAGCTAGGACTTTGAAGACTGTTGAATTCTAATGGTGAGAGTGGATACTGTTGTCTTAGAGAGCAAGTTTCCATTTTTTAAGTCACTGAATTTGATATTAGTTGTGGGTTTATCATATATTTTATATTATGTTGACTTTTTTATGTTGACTTTTTTTTCTTTTCCATTTTATTGAGACTTTTTATCATAAAAGGGTACTTTGAATTTTGTCAAATATTCTGCATCTATTGCTATGATCATGTGATTTTTTTTTTTTACCATAGCTTTGTAGATGTTATATTACATTAATTGATTCACATGTTACATCATCCCTGGAATAATTTCCAGTTGGTCACGATGTATGATCTTTGATGTAGTGTTGAATTCAGTTTACTAGTATCTTGTTGAAGAGTTTTATATGTATGTTCGTCAGAGATATCTGCCTTATTTTGGTGATGATGTCTTTGCTTTTGGTATCAGGATAATGTCGGCTTCAAGAAGAGTTTCAGAAGGATAGGTATTAGGTCTTCTGTGAACGTTTGGTAAAACTTACTGACAGTTATCTGTTCCTGGGCTTTTGTTTTGGGGGAAACCTTTGATTGCTGTTTAAATTTCCTTGCTTGTCTAAGTCTGTTTAGGTCTCATGATTTTTTCATTTTTGTAGAATCTTTTATTACTTCTACTTTTTGATTTCTGATTCTGTTTGAGTTTTTGTTCTTTTTTTCTCAGTGAGCCTAGCGAAAGATTTGTCACTAACTTTTCAGAGGACCAGTTGATGATTTCATTGACCTTTTTTGTATTGTCTTTTCGACTTCTCTAATTTTCTTTCTTTCCTTTTGATTTCATTTGTTCTTCTAGATTCTTTTGGTGTAAAGTTACATTAAGATTTTTCTCACTTCTTGATGTAGGCCTTTATTGCTATAAACTTTCCTCTTAGTATCTTTTACTGTATCCCATTAGTTCTGATAGCGTGTGTCGTCATTTTTGCCAGAGTGGCCAGACAATTGTGCTTTCCAGCTTCTGGCAGGTCACAGGCTGGGAAGGGAGAGGTGTTTCTTGGGGACTGAGGGAGGCAGCCGTAATACAGTATGTTCTTTGGAACCTCTCATGCTCTTCTTTCTGGTTTGTAGCCCTGCAAGGGAGTTAATACCCAGGTCCACTCTCGGAATTCCGTGTCAGAGCTCTTCCCAGAGGCAGGAGTTCTAACGCAAGACTGCTGCTGGCAGACAGGTGGAGTGTGTACATGCAGTCCCAGTAGTGGCCACAGTGGGTGGAGGCGCTGTTTCTCAAAACTGCAGGATGTAGGCAGGTGTCTCTCTTGGGATACTCCAGGAGGGACTTGGAACCAGGTTCTGCTCCCATCAGTTTCTACAAACAGCTTTCAAAGGCAGAAGCTCCAGCTACCCGTGCCCGGGGAGGTTTGCAGGCTTGGGCTGCCGCTAACCTAAGAGTGTGGACACAGTGGTCCTAAGAACTCTCCGATGGCCACAAGTGCCACTGATGACGGAGGAACAGGATATTTCACCCTTCCACCCTGACCTCTTGATTGTGGATGTGACGCCAGCACTGGCTGATGTGTATCACTGAAATCAGAGAGCCATGGGAGGGGACCTAGCAGTGTCTGTGTTCAGTTGAGACAATCCTTCCTATTGGTTCTGCTGAATTTTTCGGTTCAGCAAATGAAAATCCTTCAGTTAGATCTGGTCTGTGGACACATCATGTATCAGCTCCTCCAGGGCGCGCTCTCTAGAGACAGTGTGGGGCTTTTGGGTTTTGCCCCAGACTCCTATTGTTCTTCAAAGGAAAATCCCTTTTTTCCACCCCCGGATGGATGCAGCCCCATATGGGAGTGAGCCCTACAGTCAACAGGAAGAGGATCTGTATCACTGATGACCCCCACCCCCTTCCTTGGGTCACACTGCCCTGGTGAAATTATATCTAGGCCTTTCTTACTCTTTCTGATGTTTTTTTTTAATCACTTTTCCTTCTGGAGAAGCTGATCCTGTAATCCTCTGTGGTGTTTTTTTCCTCTCCTCCAAAAGCAATTGCTTCTATTTAGATACAAATGTATTGTGTCGGTGGGGAGGAGGTGAAACAAGGCTCTTACTATTTTGCAGGCTTGGAATCCCTTCCTTCCCCTTATACTTTAAATAATCTCTAGGATATCTGTAATGCCCCGTACAAGGCAAATGCTGTGTAAATAATGAAAAAAAAAAAATCAGCACATGTTCAATACAGATGCACTCATTGTAGACCTAACTACATAGTATATATTTGTAATCTGCATTTGGCTGAATCTTCAGATGCAGAGCTGATGTATACAGTGATCTGGTTGTGACCCATTGATGAACATTTACGCTTTGTATGATAAGATCATTCCTAGGAGACATATCCCACTACTTTCAAAGGTGCCATGTTTATTGAGAGAAACAGATTGACAGTTGGCTAACTTCCTAGGAACATTTGTATATTTCTGTTGTAGACAGTTGTCTGTTTTAATTCCCCTGCAGCAAGGTGAGGTCATGTGATGGGTTCTTGCAAATGAAATGTGAGCTGAGGTGATCAGTATCATGTCTGGGCTAAGGCAGTTAAGTAAAGGGCATACCTCTTTCTAACCTTCCTCCCCATTACCGGATCTGGATGTCGACATCCAAGAAGAACTTTGAAGCCATATATCACAGCATGTCCATCAGTATAGAATCTGGGCGTTTACCAGGTATGGAGTTGTTCCTACCACTAACCAGGAGATCTGCATTGGACTATTACATAAACAAAGAATAAGACTTTTCTGTTAAGTAGCATTCGCAGAATATACAGACTTAGAAATAATCACGACATCATAAGAAGAGTACTGCGGTGGGCATCATGGGAACACAGAGCTCACACTGTTCAAAGATGGCAGAGAAGTCAGCAAAGACATCCTAGAGAAGGGAAACTTTAAAGGCTAAGAAGAAATTGTGTTGCTAAAAAAGTACATGAGTGACAGATGTCATCTTAAACAGGGATAATTCAGTACAGGCACACCTTGGAGATAATGGGCTTTGGGCTCCAGACAACTGCCATCAAGCAAATGTCACAATAAGGTAAGTTACATGACTTCTTTGGTTTTCCAGGGCATAAAAAATTATGCGTACACTACAGGCAGCTACAGACATACCTCATTCTGTTGTACTTTGCAGATATTGTGGGACCTTTGAGTTTTGTTTTTCACAAGTTGAAGATTTGTGGCAACCCTGCATCAGGCAAGTCTCAACAGCATGTGCTCACTCTGTGTCTCAGCTTCGCACTGATTAAGGTGTGGTCACTGTTTATTTAGTCTTAATGCTATTGTGCACTGGGAAGCCAATCATGTGTGTGACTCACTTGATTACAATATTAACTGTATTGCAGTGATTTGGAACCAAATCCAAAAAATCTCCGAGGTCCCCCTGTAAATGATGCTGGGCAAGCTGGATCCCTTTATCTTACACCACACACAACAGTTAGATCAAAATGAGTGGAGGACTTGAGGCTAAGACCAGAAACTATAAAACCCCTAGAAGCAGACACACACAAAACATTATAAATGTATATATGTGTGTATATATAAATTACACACACATACCACCTGTAAGGTATATCCCTAAATATTGGAAGTATTAACTTTTTGGATCCAACAAAGGTAAAACAAAAATCAGGACTACATCAAGCAAAAAGCTCTGTATAACAGGTCATTACCTACAAAATCAAAAGGTAATTTTAGAATATGAGGAAATATTTGAAACTCATATCTGATAGTTAATATCCAAACTATATAGAAAATGCAGTAGAAAAAAATTTTGATTAAAATATATAGGGTCTGAATAGATATTTTTCCAAAGACATACAGATAACTAATATGTATTTGAGAAGCTAATATCACTAATCATCAGGGAAATACAGTCAAAACCACAATGAGTTATCACCTCATGTGTCAAAGATAACAGAAGTGCTGGCAAGGATGTGGTGAAGGGGGAACCACCATACACTGTGGTGGGAATGGAAATGGGTGTAGCACTGTGAGAGCAGTATGGCGGACCTTCAGAACATTAAAAATAATTGTCATATGATCTAGCAATACCACTTCTTAGTGGTTACTTCAAGAAAACAAAAGCACTAATTCAAAAAAAATTGCCTATTCATTGAAGCATCATTTAGAAGACACATATATGTGTGTGTGTGTGTGTGTGTGTATTAAAGAGAATTGAATAGTTAGCCACAGAAAGCATGAAATATTGCCATTTGTGACAACACGATGGCCCTAAAGTTCATTACGTTAAGTGAAATAAATCAGGCAGAGAGAGAAACACCATCTGATTTCACTTAGATGTGGGACCTAGGGCAGGAGGAGAAAGCAAGCTCACGGATACAAAGGCGAGACTGTGGTTGCCAAAGGGAGGACGTACAGGTGGGTTAAGGGAGTCAAAAGTTACAAACTTCCAGTTATGAAGTCAGTCATGGGGATGTAATGAATCGCATGGGAACTCTAGTTAATAATATGGTGATGCATATCTGAAAGCTAGTAAAAGATTAAATCATAAGAAACAATGTATAACTAATATATGGGGTCAGATGACAACGACATAATGTGGTGACCGTGCCACCACATGTATAGTACAGATGTCATTATTATGTTATGTACCTGAAACAACGAAGCCAGTTATACTGCTTTTGTCAACACAATGAAAACTAAAACCTCCTAAAGGTTTCAGTTGGAAATTGCATGGAAGTTACAGTTCCTTTCCCAGTTGACTTTAAAAGAGAAATAGAGGTATTTGACCACAGAGAAATGGACACACTATATCGAAAGAGTAAAATCTCCATGATTAGTTCTATCCTTCTTAGGTCAAATCAGTCAGTTAGAAAAGGTGAAATTGACCTTAGCAGTCTCTTCCAGCAACTACTTCGTAAGGAGGTAAAGCCAACTTCTTAAGCACGGCAGCTTGTGATCCTACTAGGTTTAGACGTCCTGAAAACAAAGTAACCCAAGTAAAAAAAAAAAGTACAATACTGAATTCTAATTTTTAGAGTCTCGTGATAACCACAGATTTCTAGTCTGTCAAACTATGCAGGCAATTGAATTGTTTCTTTAAAAAATACCCTCATAGAAAATATGAAAATGAGAACGCAGAGGATGTCAGTTAAGAAGGAAAGCCAGAAATTCAGACATAGCTGCACTTTCACCATTGTGGGCAGTTTTCTCCTATTATGATGAAGTTATCTTCAAAGACAGACAAAGCCGTGAAGTTATCCAGTATACAAATGAAAATTCATCCAGTATTTGAACCAGTATTTTGGAATTATCAGTCGCATAACACACGTTAAAGTCGCATATGCCATTGTTAGTGAGTGAAGAAGGTAATTTGGATGGCAGTGTGATCACAGACTAGAATTTTTTTTTTTATATTCCTCTGCCCCCATCTTATCTTTCAGTGGCATGAGTTGTCCTGTCCAAAGACTTGTGGACAGAGGTATTTACACAACTTCAATAAAAACATTAAAAAAAACACTATACCCAATAATAAAATGGATTTCTTAAATTGTGGTGCACCTGTAAGATATACAACTGTGTATCCATTTAAGATGTGCAGAATGAGGAAATGTACTTTTATGATTTTGTGAAAATGCAGACAACAAAATTACATCATTGGAACAATTCCATAACAAAATGTTAACAGTGTTTGCATTTAGATGGTAGAATTAGGGATATTTATCTTTTGTATTCATTTTTTTTAGAGTTACTGTATTGTACATATAGTGATTTTGTAATCAAAGAAAATGTCAGAGAGAACATTCAGATCCCAAGCACTGGGAGGGGATAGAATGGCAGCAGAGACAGGACCACTGCTAGTCGGACTGACCAAAGGTCTCTGAGCAGAATGGCTACACCTACCTCTGCGTGAGGGACCTTGCCTGCTATTGAACTGAGTAACCCAGCTTGCCACGGGAGAAGTGATACCTATAGCAAAGGGAACTAAAGTCAGAGTAAACATTTGAGACTACATGAAGCTAAAACAACTAAAATTAAAACACAACCAACC
Organism: Solenodon paradoxus; assembly: GCA_004363575.1. Taxonomy (NCBI): domain Eukaryota; kingdom Metazoa; phylum Chordata; class Mammalia; order Eulipotyphla; family Solenodontidae; genus Solenodon; species Solenodon paradoxus. Next base: position 34,364 of record RJWH01004758.1, on the reverse strand, counting down.
CGCCGAATGGGAGAAGGTATTTCCCCAACTTGTATCAGAGAAGAACTTAATCTCCAAAATGTATAAAGAGCTCATATACCTTCAAAGAAAAAAAAATGACAACCCATCAGAAAGGAGCACAAGAGTTGAACAGACACCTTTCTACAGAAGACACAGATGGCCCACAGCCATAAAAAATGCTGTACATCACTCATCACCAGAGAAATTCAAATAAATGCCACAATGATATGGCTTCTATCAAAAACAAAAAGACTAGAAATAAGACGTGCTGGAGTGGGTTTGGAGAAAAGGAATCCTCGTACACTGTTGGTGGGAATGTGATGTAGTGCAACCTCTTGGGAAAACAGTATGGAGATTGCTCAAAAAATTAAAGGTGGAGCTACCATTCAATCCAGCAATCCCATTTCTAGGCATACACCCAAATGATACAAAATCTCTAATCAGGAAAATTATCTAAATGCCTATGTTCATAGCAGCATAGTTCACAGTAGCCAAAATCATTGAAACACCCTAAATGCCCGCCTGCAGACGACAACAGAAAGAGACTGTGGCCTATACACTCAATGGAATTCTAGGCAGTGGTTACAAAAGATGGAATCATGCCTTTGCAACAACCTGAATGCAACTGATAGGGACGGTGTTAAGCAGAAGTATGAGATAGTTTCACTCATATGTGGAATATAAAGAAAGACAAATCTCAACGCAGAATTGGCAGGAAGCAAGCCTGGAGCTACCAAGGGCATGGGAGTTGGGAGGGAAGGAAGGAGTTAATAGGGTGATGAAGGCACTATAACTCTGAGGTCAAATGCAATCTCCTAAAAAGCGTCTAGCAGTGTGAAAACCAACCAAAATAATTTTTAAAACAGAAAACATCTAGTAAACTTTTTTAAACCAAGAGCATTCACATCTTTCTCACTCTCTTCCACTATGGGAATATGAAACTTTTTTTTTGATCTGGCCCTTGATTGCAACTCTTGACAAAGTGCAGAGATATTATGACATAGTTCAAACAGGCTTATCTTTGAGGCTGCCTACCGGTTATCAGCTCTTCCACTGTACTTCCTTCTCACAAGTATCAGCCCACCAACTGTACTCACACTTGAAGGCATCTGGCTGAAATAAATACTTTTCATTAATAAAGACAACTTTTGTAAATACCGGCATGCTGCAAAAATAAATCATGTGGCTCCAGAAGCACAGAGTGTTATTCACTGAGCATTGTCGTGCCACTTTTATTTCTGGGGAAAAATGTGGTCCAAACAAGGAGCCCTCTTAACCCTGAGCTGAAATAGCTTCTCTCTAGAAACCATGCACCCCACATTCCCAGATGTGCTCAGAGCCATGTTTACTATCCTCATGGGCTCCTTAGAGGGATCTGGGATGATCTAGCCCATTGATGATTATGATATCAAAATGTTTTATCTTTTTTCAATATTTCAAGCATTTTTTTTCTCCTTGAAAATTAATGAAATTTGACAGATTTCCTTGAAGACTTAACATATCTTCATTTTATTTCTTCTCTCAAGGTACCGGAATTTCCTAGCCACCATAATTAAATTTTCAAAGGGTTTCAAATGTCAAGCTGTTTCAGGTTTGCAACAGTCTTATAAAAGGGTATGATAGGACTCAACTTAGCTGAATATGCAAGTTAGATGTTCAGACTCTACCCTTTCTTAAGGATAGAAAATGTGTGTGTTATTTTGCTCTTCTTTGGGCTCAGGTAGGCATGAATGGTAGTCAGGTGGCATGGTCTTGAATAGGGCAGTTTCATTGTTTTGAGATTCTTAAATCTGTTTGGAACATAAGCTTGAACCAACCAAATCTCCAGGGAAAGTCCTACAGAAAATGAATTCATTTTGCATCCAAACCTCAAGGACATAAATTCATAAAACTGAAAACTGAATATCGCCTTTGGCCCTTTGGAAACCCCAGTAAGAAATTAAAAAAGGAAACAATGGCCCTTCTCCAGCTTGGGCATTAGAATATGCTTTTTCTCTCCGGATGATTTGAATTGGAAGAATGCCACATTGCAGATGATTGGATCACTTTGTAATCCCCCAATTTGGTTTCTATTGTGTTTATATAAATTGAATAAACTCGGTGAAAAGTGGTTCGTCTGTGATAATTGGACCTAAATGCACTGTTGTCATTAGTGTCTTACCATTATATCACCTGTGGTTAACATGGGACCTGGCATAAAGAAAGCCATCAATCGATAATTATGAAATAGGTTTCAGTTGCCTTGTACTTTTTTAAGTTAGCCTGAAGACACCAAAATGGAGATGATCAGGACAGCACTGACCCGAACCATAAGTGAGGAACCCAATTCCCATTTTCTATAGAAAAGTTCTCACCTGAAATCATGGAGAAGTACCACCAATGGCACCAGCTACTATGCAAGCCAATTAGCTCTTCTTAGTCCCCTCTTATGAACATGAAAATTTTCAGGTCTGTCTCTTTCTAAATTTCTTCCTGAAACTTGTTAGCCTCCCCTATGGACCAAAACTTTTTTTTTTTTTTTAAGACAACTAAAGTGTCTTGTCAGTTTCCTCTTTTAGGGTCAAGCTCCTACACTGGGTTTTTTGAAGATCATTTCTCTGTTCTGTTGTAACTACCCCTTCACAGACAGGAAAAAATACTCTTCTCTCTCTAGCCTACATGGATTAGCATGCAAATCTCAAGTTGACAACCTACCTTTTTTCTGCCCTTTCTGCCTTGCTTTCTTAGAAATGATACTTGCAAGGCAGCTTCCCAAGTTTGAGACCACAATCTGTGGTGATATTTAGAATAAAGCTTCAGAGAATTTCAGTCCATACCATTGGTCCTATTACCAACATGGTGTTTTAACAACTCACAAACCTGGGGCAATCTCAATCAGTAGCTCAAACAAGTCAACCCAAACCTTGTCTTTTAAGATGACTGCACCTTCTCCAACCCCAAGGTCTAAATGGAAGAAATTTTGCAAATCTCATCAAACACACTAGTGCCTTTCGAGTTAAACTAGGGTATCTATCACCTCATTTCTCACTAATCTAGTGCCAGACATATACAAGTATATTAAATTAAATACAAGTATTTCTCTGCTGTTTGTTTCCTTATCCTTGAAAAGTTTTTCCCTCCGCTGTTTCCATCCCCATCTTTCCTCTTATCTATATATAAATTTATACTACATGAAATAACTTAAAACTCTCTTACTACAACCATAAATATATAGGAAATATAGGAAATACAGCATATGGAAATATGAATTTTGTATAAACAATACTCCAAAGCTAATGGATTATTTTCAAATATGTAACACAGGAAGACCTTAACAGGAAACAGAGATAAGTCAATGAGTGGACTCAAATACCAGTTGGCTAGAATACCTCTGGGATGGGATCTACTAAGTAATTTACTTTGCCGGCTAACAGTAAGTAGAATTAGTCATTTTTAAAAGAGTTCATATGTTATTTGATCGACACAACTATTCAGGAAGGCAACCCCAGTGTAACTAGTATCCCTGTTTCAGAAATGACAAAACTAAAGAGATTTCATTATTTGTCTAACATTACATAACCAGGACCTGATAAAACCTCATCTTCTAAGTGAAGATTTCATCTGATTGCCATCACTTTCTTAAAAATTATGTTAAAAGTTCTTCTAAAGTGTACTTATACATTGATTTAGGAAGTAATATATGCTAAAAATATGTAAATCTCTTAACATATATATATATATGTGTGTGTGTCTGTGTGTATATATATATCACACTCACATATATATGCCTGATCTGATCATGTTAAAAATAGCACCGTTTATTGTTATACATGAAATTTTTTTTTGTAAAGATATTAAATGCATGATATCCCAGAGTGGATAAGGAGTGGTGAGCTTTCCATGCAGGTGCACCTGAAAACATCTAAATGTTTGAGTCAAGATTTGATTTGTACACATAAGTAAAGACTCAAATCATTTTAATTACACTAGGGAAGCCTACAAGAAATTGTTTTTGAATGTTAGTAACCTGATTATCAATTTTGAAGGCTGAAGGTTTTCTTGAATCAAGTTGTTATTCAAAAGAGCTTCACCCTAACCAATTTAATTCTTTTTAAAATTTGATTTAAGTCTTTTGTAATCTAGAATTATCTGCAGTCAAAATGATGGCATCCACATAGGAAAGACAATTATACCTCGCCGCTTTAAAAAGTTTTAAATCATTGTTCATACTTAGTTTTCTTCATCTAGATAATATGCAAAGTAAATGTACACACAATCCAGTACTGAAATATTTGAAAATCAAATCAGTTCACTGGGACATTATTTATAAAACCCAAGAAATGGAAACAACCTAAATAAAATCTTATAATTTGCAAGACGATATGGATAGACCTGAGGGTATTATGCTAAGTGAAATCAGTCAGATGGAGAAAGGCAAATGCTGTATGATTTCACATATATATGAAATATCAAGAAATAAAGCAAATTTAAAAAAAAAAAAAACACAAAAAACACGCTCTAAGCGATAGTCCAGACTGGTGGTTACTAAAGGGGAAGGGGCTGGAGGGTGAGTCCATGGGTAAAGGAGTCAATTGAATGATGACGGATAAAAATTAGACTTTTGGTGGTGATTACAATGTAGTTATACAGAAGTTGAATTATAATGCTGCACACCTGAAACTTACATGTCAAAAACCAGTATTAGCTCAATAAAATATTTTTAAAAATCACCCAACTAATTGGAGGATTCAGGGGAAATGGAGTTATAATTCTGACATCAGAGAAGTATTTGGACTGTTAAGCTCTTTCATACCTGAGATCCAAAAGTCAATGAGTCTATATCTAAGTATTACTATTTTCCTCAACTTTTATTTAGATGTCTTGCTAAATGACTTCCATAACCCCCACTTACTTACTGAATATTGCCTAAATTTGGGACCATTCACTGATACTAACAACCTTTGTAACCTCGTCAATCTCTTAAACACAGCCGGTGATAAAAGAAAACCAGCTCTCAAGAGTTTACAAGATAAATCCATGATTTGTAGTATGTGCTAATTTTCATGGTGTTAATACTCCTATGCTGGCCAATTTCAAGCTACCAAATATTTAAAACTGACTTTCAAAAATTCCCAGAGATTTAGAGTTGGCTCGCTCTGTCTCCTGCAGAAGTAGATCCAGCCCAAGCACATCAGTGATATACCCCATATTACAATCAGATAGTCATGGCCATTATGTGGCTATGCCTTTCCATTCTGTTCATTCCATATTTAATAGAGTGAATGCCATTTATTGTCATGTCAAATTCCTATCCACTAGTAATTTTTATCCTAAATGCTAGACTTTGTAAATTCCCATAACTAGTTTATTTGGACATCTTGTTAGATTTAACACCCTGACTTCCAAGTTTTTTGTTGTCCATGTCACAATTCCCTAATCAATAGAGAAAAGGTTTTTCTTCTATTTCATACTCTGGAGGCTTCATAGATAATGATACTTGCAAGACTCCTTATTTAGGGGGAAGATAGCTGGGACATGTTTTTTAAACAACACATAAGGCAACAAGTAGTAGAATCGTACAAGTGTAACTGAGGCTGAATTTGAGGCTAAAAATTAAAATACACATTAAAATTTAAGTACACCTTCACTTGAAAATAATCTTCAAAGGTCAATTTCATGAAAAAGATAACTTAGTAAGAAATAAGATTAGTTCTCAAATTGTCTGTGTTCAAACACTGGATCTGCCACTTACTAGCTAAGGAATATTGGGCAAGTTACCTGACATCTCCAGATCTCAGTTTTCTCATCTGTACATTGGGTATAATAATACCTAGGTTATTGTATATAGACTAATATATGTAAAGAACTTCTAAATGACATACACTAAATATTCAATACACATTTGTTAGTACTGGTAAGAATAGTAAAAAGTGCCTATGTCCTAAAAATAAATCTACACACTTGTAAATAATGATTATAAAAAAAAATAGGAAAGGGGGGCAATAGATATGTACTGTAATAACCACAGAGAATTTGATTTCAAGTTGTTCCTTAAACTGAGCCAAACAATTTTCCAAATCTTAGTATCCCCTTCTGTGTCCCATTTTTTCCTTACTCAGTAAATCAGTTATTCTCCCCACAGTCTGCATGGGTCCCAGGTGGTTCCCCACTGTAGAATACCTAAGTCACAGTCTTGTTTCCAGTGGACGTGATTTTTTTTTTTTTTTTGCTTGAAACTCCTACTAAATACTCACTTATCTGCACAGACAGCCAAACTATTATCAACCTTAACAGCTTCGTTAAGTGTCCCCAAGTGCTACACAGACAAACCCTGACAGAGCAGAAACTACAGATTTCTTTTAAACATGTGACTTTTACAAGGACGCTGGTTATCCACTTAATTCCACATCAGATAAATATGCTATGACAGGTAGAAGGAAATGAGTCAAAGGAAACTCTGCCCAGGACCCAGAAAGAAGAAAATGCCCATGTTCTTTTACCTAAAGGTAGCGAATCTATTTAGTTCACTTTGGGGTTTGCTGGAAATGCTAAAGGAAGAAAGTTAGCAACTAACTGTCCTTTAACAGAAGAGGAGAAAAATCACCAAAAAAATCTCAATTATCTTTTTGTCAAGAGGACAAGTAGTTAGAGATGATACTCCTACTTGGGACTTGCAGATTTTCCACCTAATTCCCCAAATGCTTATTTTTAATACTCTCCTCAGAATGATCTGTCGCTGGAATATGTCATCTTGACAAACTGAAAGGGTCTGTGCTGAAAGCTCTTTCCCTAGAAGCACCAACCACCTTTTCAAAGACACGCCCACTTCGAAGCGGGCTCAAACTTGAACGCAGAACACCTGGAGCGCGCTGACCCGGAGCTTCCTCTTCCTGGACGCATCCTGCCCCAGGAGCCACCTACTATATCGTTGCTTCCCTGTCATTGTGGTCCTGTCTCTACCCTGGAGCCTAGGGGCTCTGTGATCTACTGATCAGTGTCTGCTTGTCCTTTCTTTATGAGGAGATGCTAGGAATCCTCAGAAGTATCCCAAAAACCGTCTGGTACCCTCCTTTTTAGCACCAGACTCAGGCTTATTCAATGGTTGCCATGGCCACAGGTGAAAAAAAAGTTAGAAAAGCTTATATCATTTTAATGTAATAGCTTCTAGCATATACATTCTTTCCCCCATAGACTTATCAGCATTTATATGGTATAAGAACACAAGGCTGAAATTCCTATGCGAGTTTAAGAAAATCATTTGCAAACTGAAATGGCCTTACAGCCATGAGAATATTCAAATTACAGTTTCTCACAGAACATTCGTGAATCTCAAAACTTACCAAGTGAGAAAAGCCAGATCCCAAAAAGTACATACAGTATAATCTCCAATATATAGTGATAAAAGTCTGTTCAGTGTAGTCACCCTTATAGGTGGAGAGGTGACTGGACAGAATGGGGTAGAAAGGGAGCTTCTGAGACGCTTGTCACTTCTTGATCTGGATTCTGCTTAAATGGGGCTGTAAGCTTATCTGTGTACTTTTCTACATGTATATGCCGATGCAATAAAAACAAATGTAAAACTAAAAGGAAATTTGAAAGGCTTTCACCAATAATAAAAATAAATTGAATGCTACTATACTCAAAAAGGAATGAATCAATCCTAGGTAAAAAAAATTTAGAACTGTTGTTGAAGATCTCCATAGGAAAGCACTACACCAAAAACTGGAAAATCATGACAAGAGGGAGAAAACAAAAATAATAAAGCAAGAGTCTAGGTTTAGAAATGTCATCTGTTTCGTAAGTGGGGAAAACAAATTGGAAGTGTCGGAGAACTTGTACAGAATATTTTTACCCATCAACCACCTCATTTTACACATAAGGAAACTGAGGGACAGAGAGAAGCCAGTTGCTCAGGCTTACTCAGCAGCAATGCGGGAACTAGCAGCCCAGCTCCCTCAGGACTCTTCTTCCTTTCTAAAAGAATCATCTTTTAAAACAGCTATTAAGCTCCACATTGTGCTGTGACTTTTCAACAGAATCACAGATCTGATAACAAGGAAGGTTAGAGTACAGATGGGGTGGCTGTGTGACTGCAGATTCCAGGGCTCCAGCCTTTGCAAATGGTCCAGCACTGACTTCCCTAAGGTTGTAGTGAGTCATAAGACTCACAAAAGCAACTTCAGCTCCTGCTGAGACTTCAAGACAAGAGACTGAATCCACCGAACAGAAGTAGCAGCTCTCAGCATTTGCAAAGACCAGATCCCAAAGATGAGCTGACCTCGGTTTAAGTGACCTGCAAGCCCTCTAGATTACTGGGTAAGGTTGAATGCAAAGAGTCATCTCTAAGATAAAGTATCGAGAAAAGACCCTGTAGATGTCTGAACACTGTGAGCTTTGAATAGGCCAAAGCCCCTTCTCAAAAGGCCTCCTTGGGAGGATCATCTTGCAGTAGAAGGGAATGAACGAGATAGAAGAAGCCATTTCCATTTCCTCTGTAATGACTGACTCTGGGGAATTCAAGCAAGATCGGGTTATGTTGGAAGAGAAGTTTGCAATGAGACACTAAGTCAGATGGTAGAGGGCTTACTTTAGAAGGCGTAGTCCGCAGAAATGTGGTGACAAATGGGAAAAAAGAAAAATTTTAAATTCAACCCAATGGAAAGGAAGCCTCCAGTCCATCATGGGTAAGGAGCGCTGCCTCCAGAATTGTATTTTTGGTTATAGCAAGTAGCAGGGAACCACTGAATCACTTGACCCAAGGTGGAAGCTTCACACGGCCATGAAATGATAATTGCAGAGAAGAGAATAAAAAGCCTCCATTAGCATCTGTTTCTCAAGTTTTTTTTTAAAGAAAGACTAGAATCGCAGACTCACTCATCAGCCAGGTTCTGTGGCTTTACAACCCAGGGAGCAGTCTAACGGCCTGCATAGAACACCGGTTCCTGAGTACCCCCACCCTTGACAACTCCATAGCTGTAAATGTGGGGCTCGGTGTGATGGCTGCATGCCAGTTCCCTCCTAGGGAACTAATGGCTGCTGCTAAGCACTCCTTTCAAAATGTCAGCGCTCAAGTCATTGGTTTGGGGATCTCTTCCTTTGAAAGCTTGTCACAATTCAAGGATGATGGCGATTAAGAGACCATTTAAGGAAACAGCCAGAAAAGAGAAAAATCATGCATTTCTAAAGGTGCTGGAGTACCTGATGATAAATGCACAAAATGGTTGTGTTCAGGCTGAATCTCAGGTGTGGAGACCAAGGCCTAAAGCTTATTTGTGTGGGTCTGTCTCCCCAACTGGGGTCCTTACAGGAGTGGCCAAGTGCTAGTGTGGGTCACCGTGTGGAAGTAATTGTTTTCTATATAAAGTGTGGAAATTCTCAGAATTCCTGCCCGCTAGTAGGTTCACAGTTCATTGTGCAGGATCATAAACCCTTGATAAGTTACAGGGTAGATACTATCTAAAATTGCCTCAGTCCAATCGTTCCCACTCACCGCTCTTTCTCCAGCCTCTGTGATCATCATGTCCCCATCTGTCTTCTGGGGTGCCGGCGTATAGAGAGCAAGGTTTTACTGCTTTGTCATCAGCAGCCTCCCAAAGAGTGGGAGAAAGCTCAGACTGCAGTTTTCATGCCACTCTAAGGTCTGGAACCGAAACAATTTCATGAAGATGATGTACCTTGCAGTTGTCTGGGAAAACTATAAACCAGTCACATATACATAATATATATTATATTATATATTATTATATTATTATATATGTAATATGTATTATATAATATATAATATTATTATATATTATATCCTATTATATTATATATATTTTTTATATACATATATATGTCGGTATCTTCACACACGTGGTCTAAGTCCATGAGTAGATGGTTATTGAAAAATACTAAATACAGGGCCTCTCCCCAAATTCACCTCTCTTGGACAGACTACTCTAAATAAAAGTAAGCGCATAAACTCACCACCTAGAATCATACTTCCTCCTTCCCTTATCATTGTAGTCTTATCCAAGATGGTATCTCATCTGGCCTGTCTCCCAAACTTCTGTCTACATATGGTTGGGTTGTAGCGCTCTAGGAATGTCCCTTTTGCTGGATTTTGGCTTTCACTGGGAGTCTCATTTCAAGGCTGCCAACTTCTCATTTGTCTCTCCAAAACCTGCCCCGGGAACATGAAGATTATGGTTAGACAGACAAGTGGAGGATGACTGAAGAGGAGAGGCTGTTTCAAAGAGATTTAAGTGACAAAGTCACTATGAGTGGAACCTAATGGAGCCACATCCCAGCACTCAGTCTCTATACATCTGCACAACTGGGCAGCCTGGGAAGGATATGAAATACCGGTTCTGTTACTGACATGTCAGTGGGATGCCTGAGGAAACTGTACCAACTAAGTTCTTATAATCCTGCATTGAAAATGTGTCCGTTCCGAAAAGACAGAGCACACATACTGAGCAAGATGCCAAGCATGAGTGCTGATTTCCTCTTCCTCATATATCAAAGAAGACTGACATAAATACCTCTTTGCACTGACTCGACCCAGAGGAGCATCCATGCATGCCTTTCTTTCTAACCCAGATCCCTCCTTATCTGACATTTTTTTTTAAAGGAAGGAAGGAAGGAAGAGGAAGAAGAAACATGTTTGTTTAGTTGTTCATTTTGGTGTTTTACCTCAGCACTGGGTCTCAAACCCAGGACCTGGGACTTTTTGTGGCCCATACACCAGCAGGTCAGCCACCTTAGCCACAAGGGCACACCCTTGTGAACCTCATTCTAACCCTAGTCCCAGCCCCATCTCAACACTTGTTCTGTGAAACTCCATCAGGACCCTTTGAGAAAGCGAAGGGCCAAGGGTTCAGATGTTTGACTTGAGAAGCCCTCGATTCCCAATCTGTTAAGGAAGAATATACAGTAAATAGTGATCAAGGTTCCTTCCAGTTCTAAAAAGGATCCCTAAGTTTGTCTCTGTCATCAAAAGCCCAGAGCCTTCCTATTTCTCTGATCAAATATACTATCAAGAAAGAATTTGGTGTCCATTTTTGCCCTGCTCTCTAAATTTCAGATGCCTAGAACCTGTCTTTAATCCTCTAAATTATTCTTAAACTACTGAATGTAATGCCTCTTTCCCCAGGCATAATTTAAATTAAAAGCTTATCTTTAAATAGAATGAAATCTTTCCTCTCCTAATAAAGAAATTACAAGAGAAATGGAAGAGAGATGAATTTTTTTTCTTTTTTTTCTTTTTTTTTTTTTTGCAGAGCTTCCCTGCATATTGGTGGATTTTTTTTCTGGTCTAACCATGAAGCAGGCTAGAGGGTCAGAAGTAGGTCAAGGGAGAGCCACCCATGGGAAAAAGTGAGGGCTCTTCCTACTTGTGCTCACAGGGGCCTGGCAAGAAAGATAAAGGCACACTCAACGTGTGGCGATGTTTAATGAATAAAGGGGAACAGAGACAGAGAGACAGGCAGGCAGGCAGGCAGGCAGACAGGGGAGGAAGAAGCACTTTATTTAGTTCATCTTGGTTATTCCCCCCGCCCACCCCAGCCCTGGGACATGAACCTGTGTCCTTGGGATGTATATGGATTGTACTCTTGGGTGAAGGCAGCTGACCAAACCACTACTCAACCAGGGCTCACCAGATTGGAGTGATTTTAACAAAGGACAATTTAAGAAAATCCACTTATGAATAATCCAGGGCTCTGGGAATAGCACAGCAGGAGCCACTACCACTCTTAAATCTGCAAAGGTGAGGCCAGCTCGTGGAGCTGTGGACTTGGCCAGAGCAAAAGGAACCACAATGACTGGGCAGAGAAGGGGCTGGGGCAGTAAAAGCCCTGACCTCATCCTCCAGCCCACCTAGCTCTTACTGGGGCCTCACCTTGGCCCAAAACATAAGAACCAAAGATCAAGACTGAAAGTCAGGCTGCTGGCACACGCAGAAAGTAGAGCTGGCATGGCAAATGAAAATGATCCCCTATTCCAACAGTATGACAGCTACAGCAGGAAAACTCGGTGTGACCCCGCTTTTACAAGACCTCACATTCCTCTCTGGTCTCCACAAGGTCTATCCCTGTGTGAATAAGAAGAACAAGAGTCCCCATGCCTAGGACAAAATAATCAGAGTGCCATGTTCCTTTTGAAGCCAAAAAGAAGCATCTCTATCATGTTTGAACTTTGCCTGGAGTGGGAGAGATGCCAGGCCTTTAAAGCAGCACAGCGTGTTTATAAGGATGTGTCTCCACTCCCAAAATGAGCTGTGTGTGTGTCCGATTCGGCCATCTTCCCCATCTCCCAGTCAAAGCTCAGCCCACCTGGAAAGTTCCACGCTCTTCACAGTGAACAAATCTGCTGGATAAATGTCTATAGGCTTCCTTCTGTGAAGACAAAAGAACTCGAGTCTCTTCTAAGATTGAATTCATCTTTTGAAGAGGAAGCATTCTAGTAGAGAACAGCAATTTCCTGTAGTTTCTAGCAAGTGCCACTTGGCTTGAAAGAAATAGTGTTTTCCCCCAGAGGGCTTTACAAGGGAACACCAATTAGAAATCTGTCTGGGCCACAAAAGTGGATGTGTGGATGTCTCTGTCTCTGTCTCTGTCTCCCTCTCTCCCCTCCCCTCCCCCGCCTTGTCATCTTTTTTTTCCTTTGGCCATAAACATGAATCAGACTGTAGAAATTAAAGTCCCCTCTTTGCTTTAATGAAGTCCAATTTCAGTGCTGATGACAGCCATGTGGGCTTGTTTACTCTTCACTGAAATGAGTGCTCCACCAGAATTCATGGAAAATAACCCTTTCCAAAAAGCTAACGGAGTAACATTTTTTGAAACCCTTTGAAAAATATGCCAGAATAATCACAGATTCTATATTAGTAAAAGGCCTAAATAGTACCTTTCCTGTATAAATACAGGCCTTCTTGCTTGGGAACAAACTGTCAAAAGACTATAGTCTTCAAAGGAAGGATGGGTTTAAGAGAAGCCAGAATGATGGCAAGTTTCTTGGAGTCCAGATGGTTCTGTCAGACTTGTCTTCAGCTGCCTGGTTTGTGGTGATTTTTTTTCTAAGAGTTAAATAAACGTGGGTGGTAGAAGCATAGCAAGCAACCCCCAGAACGCATCTAAATCACCGTAGTAAATATGTCTTAGGATGTGTGCCTACCCTGAGCGCCATTTCTTTAACTATCTTCCTTCCCCTGGGAAGTGAGACTCAGAAGCCATGTCAGTGCTGTTCTCTCAGCGCTCACTGACTTTAGCTGACTGAAGATGGACACTTGACTTGGAAAACAATTCAGTCTAGATGGGTAGGGAAAAATGCCTTTCGCCCTTTGATATCGGGACACAGCAAGGTCAGGACAACTAACTAGGCAGCTGATGTAATCTTGACCGAAGGCTACCATTTAGAGGCAGCTATGACATGTGATATATAAACACAGATGAATCAGCCTGCTGCAGAATGGGAGAAAATTATGTGCATACTGCTTATCTTGATAAGGGGTTATAGCGAATATCTACAAGGAGCTCGACTCAATAATAAGAGTCGCATAACCCACATTGTAATAAAAGGCAAAGAACTTCAATAGATGCTTTTTGAAAAAAGACACAAATAGCCAACAGGTATATGGAAAATGTGTTCGACATCACTCAGCATCCCAGAAATGCAAATCCAAACCACAGTGACATCTCACCATACCCGTTTTAATGTCCTGTAGCAAAAAGACAAAGATAACAATGGTGGTAAGGGGGTGGAGAAAAGGGAATCCTCTACACTGTTGGTAGGGATGTAGGCTAGTACCGCCATTGTGGAAAGCAGTGTTTCTTCAAAAACATGAAAAGTGTAAGTAGAAATATCAGGGCATGGTAAAAATGGTATACTGGTCAAATAGTAGAGAGTTCCAGTTATGCAGGATGAAAAATTCTGGAAATATAATGTGTAGCAATAGTGACTACAGGTAGTAAAACCACGAATCCTTGAAATTTGTTGAGAGTAGGTCTTAAGTGTTCTCATCTTAAGTGAATGGATGTGAATTAGCTTGATTGTGGTAATCATTTCACAATGTATATCAAAACAGCATTTTGTGTACCTTAAACATATATAAATTTAATTTTCAATTAGACCTCAAGAAAGAAAAAAAAAACATAACTTAAAAAAGAATCAACCTGAAGCCTAAGAGAAATAGGAAGCCACTAACAGAGATTAGCCAATTAAAACATTAATTGCCCAAAGAGGGAAGTGAGTACAGACAGGAAGGATGCCTTGACTTGTGTTGACTTGCCAGGTCCTGTTTCCGGTCCCTACTAAAGTCTACATGTCTTGTCCTTAGCATCTTACAGACGGCCTTGTATCCTTCCAGGGAATGTTCTGTATCAGATTAGCCTATCAAAATAATCTGTGGACATAGCGAACTCTGAAACACCTGACTTAAGCATTTCAGGACTTGAGCTCTCAGAAGGTGGATCTACAGTCACAGGGATGCCTATGAAGGTATTGAGCCTCGTTCTCCACTATCAAGATGGAGATACTTTCTGTAGCATCAAAGGAAGTAAGACTGGCAACCATTCGGCAGAATATGGAGTTACACGAGGCAGCCGTTAATGCTTGGCTCTGGGTTGTGGATGAGGGATGTATCAGGGGCAGGCTTTCTTAAGGGAGTTGCTTCATTGCTTTGTTCTTTGCCAAAACTTTACACTTCGCAGAACCCCAAGAGGTGTGTTTACATTTTGCTGTCACCTGCAACATTGCCTGTTTTATGCATCAGCCTGATCTTCTCTTAACCACACCAGGCTTTTGATGGTGTACTGACCCTATGAAACCACACTTGTTTAATTCAGTAAAGATAGCAACATTACAGTTAATTTTTAAAGCAGTGCCTTATAAAATATGTGTGATGTTCTACAAGATGACACAATGTACTTTCATTTTTTCAAAGCCCTGGCTTGCCGATCGTTCACATCAGATCTCCAGGTAATGACTAAGTTTGGGTTTATGTGCCATAGAAGCTTTTACATATTCAGCTTTACTCAGCCCAGCAGCACCCCTGTGAGTTTGGCAGGGCATACATTAGTAAATTCAGTGCGTATGAAAAAAGGGAGACTCTCAGTAAGGCAGATGCAGCTGCCCAAGGTTTTCCGCTAAAAGATGAACAAGTTGGGACACAGGTTTAGAAGTTCCACGTCTGAAGCCTGCATTCCCCCCGCCCCCGCCCCCGAGAAGTGTAGAATTGAGCAGAATGGCTCAAATGCAGTCTTCTTTGTGGGAGCCTTTATTTAACTTGGGTTCTCATGACAGTGTTTCCAGTTAATCAGACATGAGCATAAGACTCTGTCCAGCTTGTTTGTGGCCTCATTTCTGGTACCTGGAACAGTCTGGAGTCTGGACTTGGGCTGTTTTCTAAAAGCAAACCCAGAGAGAAGGATTCATGTGAAAACACTTCATTACTAAGTGTTTGCCAGAAGTCAGTAGGGGTCTAAGGAGATGGGACCTGGAAGGGAAGGAGGAGACCCAGCAAGAATGGGACAGGAACTCCCAGATGGTAGGGTTGGGCCACCCCACAAAGGAGCCCTGGAGCTAGTATTCATCGCACCTCCGAACTCTCCCCACTAGGGGGCATGGCGACTGGAGTATGTGTTCCTTCTCGCCTAGCAGTTATCAGCGAAGGGATGTCCACAAGGGAATGTGGGCCCAGGCCCTAAGGGTTCTACAGGCAAAGTGGACCCTGGCAGCTTGAAGGTAACCCTGCGACAAATAGAGATGGTGGCTTCTGGGAGTAAAAACACACGGGGAGTCATATGCACAAAATACCGTAAAGGGATCCCGAAGACTATGGAGAGAGCATTGATGGCATCTGGTACGGCGCGCGATAAATTCTTTGTTGAATCAGAGAAACAAACAACATGAGGAAGAGTGAGAGGGAGGAAGGAAGACAAGAACAAAGGAATCTGTGTCCCGGGTGCTTAGTAATATCTAAACTAAAAATCCTGGTGACCTTTGCAGATAGATCTGTTTTCCTGGTAAGGGAACCCAGAGTGGTTGCTGATGAGGCACAGAGATAGGAGGGAGCATGGCCCATAAATTCTCTCTCCATCCTCCCTCCCATCACCTGTTTGGAGGCACAGACATCCAGAGACATTCTAATTGGATACATCTGCCAAGCGATCTGCTTGGGGGGTTTTTTGAGACTCATTGTGAAACACTGTCACACATCACCTTCCACTGCTTCCCTTCCTCTCTGCCTTCCCTCCCACTGCCCTGGCTTTGCACCGCGCAAGTAAAGTGTCAGCACTAAATCCTGGCCTCAACGCTAGGGAATCGGCGCTCAGACCTGGTTAGAAATCAGCCCTACGTGTTCGAATGCAGTATCTCTCGGCCAGATAATGGAGCACAGTACATCCTATACGTCGTGATGATGCCGTGAGTCCTAAAAGCACTAATAATCAAGTTGCTCACATGTCTTTGGAATTTTTGCATTTGTATGCAATTGAAAAATCATGTCTCTCCATTTCAACTCTAAAATGTTAATGAAGGAGGAAATAGATACTGACTTGTTATGCTGTCATCAGTGAGAGGCACATGAAATGGTCCTGTTTTGTCAGATCTCTTCAATGGCCTGGCCACAGTAACATGTACACGAACTTGGGTGTCACAAAGAATGTGGATGGCATCTCAGCTTGGCCACTCATCGTGCGGTGAGCGCTCATCACGTGACTTCAACTGGCCGAGCTGTGAAACCTCCCGGTAATGCGGCACCCATCATGCAGTCTTCAGCGTGCAGTAAAATAGCCAGCCTCACCTGCGAACGCTCAGCTTGCTCATTAATTGGTGGCTGCATAGATTATTATTGCCGCTTTCCAACGAAGCAAGAAAGAAAAGGTCGGGTTTCTTACTGAGGTTTGGAAGAGCTGTAATGTGTTTGAATTACGAAGAAGTATTTTGCTTCCAAGTGGCAGAATTACAGCTCCAATAAGTTGAAACGACACAGGAAACCTAGTGACTGAGAGAAGGCAGAGGAAAACAGGTGGCCCCTCCAGTGTCAGGGCTCAAGTGCTGTGGTCTGTGCTCCTTACGCTCCACCCACCAGGCCCATTCTCCTCCGTCCCCTCGCCCCATGGTCTCCTGCCGCAGATGCTCGTCCTTGATGCAAACCAGCAGGCCCAGGCTACGCACCGCAGCCCAGCAAAGCCACCGAAAAGACAAGGAGCCTCTTCCCAACACCTACAGATCACCTCTGTGGGGAGACACCCAGGCCCTGCTACTGCACATGCTCACTCCTTGGACCAATAATCATGGCTGTTGGGGGGATGACATACTTTGCATTGACCTAGTCTGATCACTTATCCCCCCGGTGGTCAAGGGAACAAAATCTGTTATTTACAAGAGGAGGTTGGGGATCCGGGGGCACACGAACCACTGCAGAAACATCAGCAAACTTCTCTGTGAAGGGCCGGATAATAGAGTTTAGGCATTGCAGGCCGCCTAAGGTCTCAGTTGAATAGTCTCTGGTTTTTTTTCCCCCCTGTGTTTATCACCCTTTAAAACCCTTAGCTTGCTGGCTGCCCAAAACCAGGCCACCAGCAATAGTTTGCAACCAGTGCGCTCTAGTATTGAACACAGGCAGAATGAAGATGAATTAGAGCCAGTGACAGGTGGGATTCAGGTATACATGTTTTCAACTTTTAGAATGTCCATTAGTGAGG
Source organism: Solenodon paradoxus (assembly GCA_004363575.1). NCBI lineage: Eukaryota > Metazoa > Chordata > Mammalia > Eulipotyphla > Solenodontidae > Solenodon > Solenodon paradoxus. The sequence goes on along the minus strand of RJWH01004758.1, from coordinate 16,695 downwards.
AGGTACCTGGTAGAGCAGGCAGTGGTTGGGGAGGGGGTTAAGGAAACCTATTTCTACCCAACAGTCGCCAAAAAAGTTTTTTTTTTCAACACCCAACATTGCCATTCCACAATGAGCAGCACACCCATAGATTGAGCATTGTATTTTAAAGACCCCAAGTTATCTGTATGTGTGCATCAGTATGTAACTAGAGGGAAAGGGAAATATCACGACTATTCTAGAACTTTAAAGGACACAAGAGGAAGAACAAGGGGAGAACATTTATACAAACGTCTAGCCCTCTTCCCTGTAAAGTATTCTGAATATCAAATAATGGAGGTAGAGTTAGGTTTAAACGTTTTCTGCCCTGATGAATTCAATTCCAAATCTGATGTAATATTAGACATCTTTATGAATATTAATGCTTTTCAACACAAATAGCTAAAGAATATTCCCAGCATGCCCTCCCCACTCCACCCACTACTCCTGTCATTGCTCCGGTGCCCTTTTCATGTCATTTTCTAGCAGTGACATAGAACATGAATAAGTATATATGGGTATTGCTCAACATTCAGCAAGTTTAGCGAAATAAGTCACTACTTAGAAGAAGCCATACCACTGAGTGCCATGTCTGATGAGTCCTCTTTCAGCATGAAACCAGTGGTTCTGCAGTCTGTGAACTTGTACAGAAAAAAGCAGGTCCTCATATTTACTCACCACTAACTGAAAATGCATTTCCTTGAGTTTCAACATAGTTAGCACAGCAGTGTTAGCAGTACCAATGACTGTTAGAGAATCAGACATAGTCACTGTTGGTACATACTGCGTTTTCATCTGATCTCTGCTCATCATTGCATTAAGATTATAGTAGTTATTATCTCATTCCAGAATCTGTTAATAAAGATACATGTATCACTATCAAGTTTAATACTTGGACAGCTCTACTTCAACATAGTTTCCTTTGAAACCCTATATATATTTTTTTTATGCGTTGAGAAATGCTTTTCTAGAAGTGTTCCATAGGATTCAACATCCGACAAAAGACATTATGGCCAAAAGTATTTGAAAATCACTGCTTTACACAAACTTGACTGATCCCTCCAACCTGAAATATTCTCTCGGTTTTCTCAGATCACACTCTGGATTCTCACTTTAACTCATTGACAGATCTCCTCTACTAAGACCACGGATGAGCTGAGACCGCCCCCCCCCCCGCCACCGTCTCCATCCCCAGGCTACTGTGTCCGTCCTGACACCTCCACTTGAAGATCTGCTATGAATCTCATGTGGAAGGCGGTCACAGGACACATTTTGATCACCCTGCCTCTACCAAAACCTGTGCTGCTCCCAGTTTTCCCCTTTCGGTAAATGGAACCATTTTCTAGCTGCTCAAACAAAATATGTCTCTGCTGTTTTTTTGTCTCCTCCACACTCAGTCCCTCAACAAGTTTTATCAACCCAAAACCTTCAACACGTCCTGAAATTTGTCTCCTTCTCTCCCTCACACCTGCTAACACCCTAGTTCTATCCACCTTCATCTGTTACTGGAAATTACACGACGGCTTCCTATCCCACCCCCAGCCTCTATTACTGTCCTCTAACAATTTTGTACAGATATATTTAATAGGCATACATACACACACACACACACACACACACACACACACACACACACACATATCTTGCCCATGGTCTTCTTTATAACAATGAATCACATCATTGTCATTTCTTAGCTTAAACCCTCTAAGTGCTATCCATTGAATTTAGAATGGACCACCCTTTACCGTGGCTTTCAAGGTCCTATACGATCTTTCTTGGCCCATAACCCTACTCCCCTACCTGTCTGCTCCCCACCTGCCAGAGTCAGTCACCCTCACTGCTGTTCCTCAGCCCCAACAAGCTCTCAGTCAGTGTAGAAACTTTCTAGAAACTATACCCTCTGCCTGCAGTTCTCTCCCACCAGACCTTTGCATGGCTAGGTCTTTCTGGTCGCAGCTGAAAACTTCATGCAAAGACTTTTTCTATTGCCCTAACCTAAGGAATTCACCTAATCCCCCTCTATTGTTTCATTTTATTTTCTCTTCATAATGTTTAAAGCTGGATTTTTCATACATTCTTACTGAGGTAACATTGTTTTACATCGATGAAACTTTTGGAGTGCGGATTCATTCCTCATCACATATATAACACATGATGCCCTACCCCAAATTTCTGAAATCCCCCCCCACTACTGTCCATTGGACCCCACTTCCCTTTGCTCCCACCTCCCACCTGCTACCCCTCTGGTAACCTCAGTTCTGTTGTCAGAGTCCAATTAGTTTTTGCTTTGCTAAAACTGGATTTTTTTTTTATTCTTTGCTTATTTCTGTAAATACCTCCCACCACACACGCTCACAAACATGCATGCTTTGCAATACAAGCTCTATGAAATGTAGGAAGTCGTCAGACTTTGATAGTCGCTTTACTCTGGCACCTTATAGATGCTCAAAAAATGTCTGGAGAAAGGAGGAGGAAAGGCGAGTAAGGAGGAACATGAAGAGGAAGGAGGAAAAGAATTTACTATATTTAAGTACTCCACTTAAAAATCTGCCACAAAATGATTACAGGCAAGTGCCTCAATAGACATTTCCAGAGGACAAAATTATTCACAGCACCCAGTAACTTTTAAGAGAAATGTCATGCTCAGATCTTAAGGAAAAGAGATAATTGTAAAGATGATGAAGGCTGAATAATCCCTTTTACAGCTAAATAGCCTCATTGCAAATGTGCCGCCCACCCATCTCTCCCCCTCTCCTGTCCCCATCCACAATACCAAGCTAGCCATGAAGAAGAGCACAGTGTGGTCTCTCAGCCAGAGGACAGCACACCGTCTTTCCACCCGACGAGCTGATCATCATCTCCCAGAGAAACATGAACATGAACAGGGAAATGTTTAACTGGAGACAGCACAGAAACATGTCCTACAGGTGAGACTTCTAAGACGACCCTCTCTCAGGGTTGTAGAATGTTCACTTTTAATGGATCAGGCCACCAGACCTCAAAGTAAAATGCTTCAAGCTATACAGACTTCTCACCCCCTGCCCCCCTGTAAAGAGGCTTGTTTTAGGAAGCATGAGAAAATTCAGAAGCACTCACGCTGACACATTCTCTCTAGGTGGTCCCAGCCTGGACCTCACACACTCATTTGAGAGGCAACTTTGAGATACCCATAATGCACTAAGTCAGGGCACTACGTGCTGGGAATGCCAAGATGCTGGTTCCACCAATTACTCACTGAGTGCCTTGAGGAAAATAACAGAATCCCTAACTTCTCATTTACTCGGAACACATCTCTATCGCGGATTTTTCACATCATGCATATGCTTTATATGTCTATCTTCGACAAACTGTGAACTCTTGAGAGACCAGGGGCTTGCCCTCCCCCCTTTTTATAGTAGTCACACTAACCTTTCTTGAGTATTGTCTTCATCCTAACAACTGTTCGAGCTGCTTCATTTATGTAATTTCATTTTCTCTTGGCAACAATCCCATGAGGTAGGTGCAATCGTTGTTCTCATTTTACCATCTGCTTTATTTCTTTATCTCTTTGTGACACACTTCCTTATCTCTAACTCACAAAGGCATCCGTGCTTCTGTGTTGTCACTTAACAATTACAGGCCTCGCATCACCACACTAATTTAGTTCCTTGGCACCCTTTGCTCAAGTTATTACTCCATCTCTTCACCCACAAAAGGCTGTCCTAGAGTCTGTCCTACATCCCGTTCTAAGGAATAGGGATATTCCTTATTCTCTCGTCTAGCCTTTTCTAAGACAATCTCCTTTGGTATTTGCAGTACTGGGGAGAGAGAAAGTAGTTAAAAACTCAGAAATGAAGCTGTGCTAACTTAGGATAATTCAGTCAATTCACTGACACAAAATATCTAGAAGTCCCAGAGGCAGCGTGAACTTGGGAGAAGAGAAAGTGGGTTCAGGTGAGTCCATGAGTCGCAGCAGTGTCTCCTGGCAAAGCACAGAGGCCACCTCACCCAGCAGAGAGTCACACTCTGATGCAGGGTACAGATTTCATTTTGACACACCAAAGTGATTTCTTTTTAACAGACATTTATATAATCATCATATGTTTACTGATCACCTGCAGTGTATCAACTACTCTGCCAGGCTCTGGGGACAAGACCTCGCAGAACTCAGGTATTTTTCCTATCCTCACAGACTTAGTTCATTAATTGGTGCCTTAGTTTTCTGGGCTGCACAGAACATTACACCAGCTTAGCAGCTTAAAACAAGACGCATCTACTATCTTCCAGTTTCTGGGAGTCAGGAGTCTGGGCCTCACTTAGGTGGAACCTTTGCTTAAGGTCTCACAAGGCTGCAGTCATGGGGTCAGTTAGGTCTGAGTCCTCATCGGGAGGTTCCCTCGAGGAAGCCTTTACTTCCCAACTCATTCATTCAGATCACTGACCAAATTCTTCGCGGCCGTAGGACTCCTGGCAGCTGGCTGCTTCAAAGCGACCAAGAAGTCTCTCTCGAGTGAGCCTGCTAAACAAGACAGTCTTATGTCGTGTAACCCAATCAGAGGAGCAACATTCCATCACAGATTTGCATATTCCATCAGCTAGATGCAAGTCACATAGCCCCAAATCGAGGAGAGAAAGTTATACACCACCAGGAGGGGAGACACGAGGGCCACCTTGCAGTATGTCCACCACAGCTGGGGACAGACCCACACGGCACCTACAACAGACTATGATAAATGCTGTGACGGTCAAGATCAGAACACTATCTACATAACGTTTACTGTCTGGGGGGCAGTGGTGACGGTAGTTAAAAACTTCTGGAGAAAGAACCAGAAGCTGAGACAATGAAGATGTGCTTAAGTTTGCCATGTGTATACTGAGGCATAATGAGTGTTCCAGGCAGAGAACCCAAGAGAAGGAAAACCACTCCAGAAGTAGGCTGACCACGGTTCATTCTGTCGTGTAGCCTACAAATGGCTAGCATCTCTCCAAGAGAAGTTAGTCCATCATGGACTTAGGATCACTCACACTCCATCCACACATTTGATGTCTTCAATTGATATGTAAAAGAAAAATGTTTTTATTAAAGAGAAGGAAGAAAGGAGAAAGAAGAATTTTTAAGGAAGAAGAGAGGGAGAGCTCTCATTCATTCATTCATTCATTCATTCACTCACTGATTTTGGTTGTTGTCCCCCACCCCTGTCCCGGGTGCTTCCTTATCTCAGATAATCCCAGCTCTTTGTCCATCTCTAAATGAATGATCTTCAGAAAAGCCAGGCCCCATGGGTGGGAGAGTACCAGCTGTCGAACACTTACTACTACATGCCAAGTGAATGGCCAGTTGCCCAAATAAAATAGGTATCTAAGTGAGGTGGAATTGTTCTAGTTTTCTTATTCAAATTGGAATGTAGCCTGTTTGTCTTCTGAAATGCACGTGCAAAAATAATAAAACTATGGGTGATTGTGAGACGTCCTCCGCTGTGATGTTTAGACTGGACCTCCACTTCAAGAAGACACCTGAACTTGTCCTCTGCTAGATTAACAATGATACTCAGATTCCTCAGCCATGTTTAACATCAATCTCCAGAAAATGCCTAGAGTGGGGCTTGAGAGCAGTTTATTGTGATAGTTATTATAGTATTTTCAGTGAATTATTTTCAGAGTAAGCTCTGGTAGTCACATTACTGTTATGCCTAATTGTATCCAGAAGGATAACGACTAGAATGAGAAATAGAAGTCTTCACAGAAACAGGCTAAAGAGGATTTAGCAGCTTGTGTAAGTGAGATAGTCACAAGTAAGGTCGGTTTCAGGTACAGTTTGATCATGCGTCTGGGTCCATTTCGCTCCTAAATTCTAGGCAATTTTATCGCCTCTGTCTACCCCTCTTTTAAAGGCTGATTTCAAAGAATAACCTTAAGCAGCAATTTACATCCAAGGGGAGGCTTCCTTCAACCATTCAGTAAAAACTCTAACAGCCACCTTCAAACCAATCCCTGTGACCCAGGGGAGTGTCATTTTCTAATTGATATTGTTCTATGATCTTCAAGGAAATGTGCTACATCCACCCATCTCTGTGACGCTGGTATGAGAATCTAAGATCCTTAACCATTGTGTGGGTCTTACAGACCACCCAGCATCTGCATCTCAACATAGTTGTCTTTTGTCTACATTGTGCTCATACTATAGATTGGTTTTTGACTACAGGGGTGCCTGAAGGTCTACTGGGGTGCAAGGGGACTGTGTCAAGGGTTCATTCTTTGGCTTTTGATAATATATCACAATGAAGCAACTCAGACCTCTTCCTAAGAGCCAGAAACCAAAAGTGCAGAAGATTCAACACATGAATTCTAGCGTCTCCTGCATATAGATCTGGCTGCCAAATTTCCTGACCGCCACCTTCTTATAGCAGTTCCAGCCCAGGAGAATGACCCCGCCTGAACCAGCAGTCTATATCCAACTAGCATATAGGATAACCTTAGAATGTTTTCTCATCGTGGCATTTCAAGATTCCTTTTCAAAATACTCTTTTTGTCCCGCAAATTTTTCAGGCCTTTCTATCTCTCAAGATCTCAAGTATGATACTTTTAGGAGCCAACCAAGTTATACATAATGCATTTTCTGTTCCTAAATTAACTAAGTGACTTTAGATCTGTAAAGGGTGTTAAAAATTATATAAGCTATGTAAGTATTTTTATTGTTCAGACATTCCCAGTTTCCTTCAAGGCTTAGAAGTTTCTGAGAACTTTGTATTTCTAAGTAGACCCAGCTTGTTATGTATAGAGGGAAAAGGTGGTCTAAAAACCTGACCCTTTTTTCTGCAGAGACTCACAGCAAATATTTCCTTTGAATCTTCTAAAGTACCAAACAATTGTTTGGGTGTGTCTGTCCCCAAACCAAATAGTACTTAGATCTCCTGCTTATTTCTAACCATCATTCAATGAGGTCAATCAAGCAAGGCATGAGACTAGGATTTGAGTGCACTTAGATTAGATGCCAGGCGATCCCAGGAAACACCAGTTGGACCCTTCTCAGAGGAGAAGGTGAGTGGATGGGGGGGAAAAGCAGCCAATTCAGGCCGCATCATGAATGAATGGGGATGTACTGAGGCTTACCATTGCTGGGGAAGGGGAAGAGGGGGAGAAAGAGAGAAGAAGCAGCCTGTGTTCTCTCATCTGAGGGGCATGGAGCTGGGATGTCTATTTTGCAGATCCTTTCTGTCAATGAGATCTGGGGAGCGGGTGACTGCTCCCAAGGAGGGCGGCAACTCCTGAGTAGCTTTGGTCTTCTGACTCAAAAAGCAAAGGGGAAACCAGTTCCCAAGCAGACAGTCACAGGTGCCTGCAGAAGGATGCTGAGTACCGTACCGGTCCAGTGAGCAGAGGCTGGGGCACCAACCTGTTTTCATTAACATTCAAGGCTAAAGAATTACTGTCCACTGCTTGATACCTGCTTTCAGTGACACCAGCTGTTTTGGGATGTTCACTAGAAAAAAAACTATTGAAAATGAAATTCCACTTTCTTGGGGGTTTACTGAAATCATTTCAGTTACATAACAAGGCATCATGACAAACTAAAAAGGGCCCTGACTTTGGAATGAGCAGAGTTGGGTTCCTGCCCACACTCTGTGGCCTTACATACATGACTTTGGATCTCAGTTTCCTCAGTGTAAATTGAGATCTTAATTTAATTATAAGAAAACATTTACAGCCTTATTACCCACTGTGCTAGGCACCATTCTCCTGTTTTCACAGATGTCCACTCACATAACCCTCATGGCACTCGATGAGATGAGGACTGTTATCTTCATTTGACAGAGAAGAAAACTGAGGTGCGAGGTGGTGAAGTCACTTGAATAGGGTCACATGAGTAGTAAGTGGGGGGACTAGAATTGGTACCCAAGTTGTCTAGCTCCAAAATCAGGACCCCTAACTACCACCAGGCTTCCTCTTCATGCAGTTACCTCCAGGCCTCCTTCATTATCAGTCATTGGTAATCTTTGACCTCTGCTAAATCAGGCAAGAGAATGGCATATTCATCTTGCCCTGTGCTTTGATTTTTATTGTTTGACACAAGTCTGACTTGTGTCATTCCTCTTGTGGAATAATTTACAAGATGTATTTATAGAAACGAGCAATAAGCAGAAAACGTCATGTACCCAGTAGGTTCCAAAATATCCCTTCTGGAAATGGCAATCCATGTCTGCACCAAGGAGAAATGTGATTTAAATCCTTTCCTTAAGAAAATGAATTGTCATATCTTTCCAATACCCTTGCAAATATTTCACCAGCTGTGCAAGCTTTAGACCATCAAAAGCTGATTTTCTGCCAGTTTTATCATCAAAGTATATCCTTTGAAAATGTAACCCATATTTTTTTTTTGAGTAAGATGCCAATGAACCAGTCATCAGTATCAACCTAGAATTTTCAATTTTGACTAGATTCGTAGTATACATCACCTGAAGGTAATCAATACAGGCCAAGATTTATTATCTCTTAAAGTCTCATCGGAAAATCTCTTATATTATCACTTTCAGATGCCTGAAACTTTCCCTTTGAGGTCCTATTTTATATTTAAAATTAATTTATAACTCATACTAATTCCCTGCTCCATACAGCTTACTAGGCTAGAAATTGAGATCTAAGGATATGGTTATCTATTTGATCTCTCTGACCTCTATAAGATGTTTAAAATATACTAGGTAAGAGGAATACATACCAATAATAGAAGAAAGTGAATAACATGTAGAGAACTAAACTAAGTATAAAGATGAATATGGAATTGGCCATCCTTAAGGGTATAAAATATTGTAATGGTGCCTACTGGGCTATAACTGAAGGCCTTCATTCATTTACCAAATTATTACTGAGTACCTACTAAGTGCCAGGAATTTGTCTGTGGAGTAGATAAATTTTGCAATAAAGAAGACAGATAGGAATCCTGCCTTCATAAAGTTTACAGTTTCGTTGGGAGATTGACAGATGGATGAACAACCGTTCCGCCTTTGGAATGTCCCGCAGGTTCCATTACCATTGTAACCTTCCAGGAGCCAATCCAGATTCCTCAAACTCCTATCCTATCATGACTTCATGCCTTTATTGGTTCTCCCCCATCAGGCCAAGTCAGGTTAGAATAATGTGTTTTTAGAAGAAAGAGAAAAGGTTGTCCTTCTAATTGCCAAATTCTCCAGCTGGACCAAAGGACTTGCAGGCACCAAAACAGGAGGCACATGAAGACGGAACACAGACAAACAGCAGGCAGAGGATGGAATTCCCCATCTATGAACAGGTGGGGTTATGAACAAAGAACAGATGAGCAATCTGGCCAATAAAGACTAAAAGAGATGATAGGAACCCACCCGACCTGGCTTTCCTGGGGTCACGCTCTGATAACATCCTCTTTTGTGTCTTGGGTTTTTCTGTTATGTGAGAGAGAGAAAAGAATTCCTGAAGAGGGAAGGACATGAGAGAGGAAATGATGGACCAATGGCGCTATTATAAATAGCGACAGTGATATGAAGTGAAATATGACTTTGCCACTCTGTAAAGCTTCCGGACATTCTGCCCACCTTTCTGAGAAGGAATTTATTTGGTTCTTTGCTAACTTCACACTTAGCTTTCTCACTATGAAGAGCAACTAAGGATGTGACTCCGGCTATGATAACATATCACTGAAGTGCACACCTCTTGGCACATCGGTCTCTTATCGGGTGACCTTCTTGCCTTTGACAGCCTTCTCTGCTTCAGGACAATTTACAGGAAGGAGTTTAAGTGCAGCCAGTCCTGATTCCTTTTATCCCCAAAGGCTCCCAAGTTAGCAATCTTGGAATGATCCATGCCTTACAATTCTCACATTTCTCTTATCTCTGAACTACTTTTCATGTTCCCTTTGATGCTACTTGAAAATATGCTCACCTTGACCTCCAGTAGAAATGAAATCCCCATATATATCTTGACCTCTTCTTATGTCAATTCTTGCAGTACTACCTCCTAATACCTTTCTAAATCCCTCTTGAACATGAGAATTCTATTTATTCTAGCTGCTTCAAACTCTCACTCAACTATAGTTATTATAATCATTTTAACTCCAGTTTTGAAAATTCAGCATGTATTCTTATAGCTCAGCTTATAACCCAGGGCTTCATCCCACTTAAGCCAGGTTCTACTGTAAAGATTAATTGGAGAACTGAAGGCAAAGATATGGATAACCCAGGAAGATCTTAAAGATAAAAATAACAGAAATATTTTTACCACTAATATTGGCTGTTCTCCCACCATCTCTCTACTTCTGTTTTTGAATTAGAAAACTATTAACACCAAAAAAAAAAAAAATCAGGGTAAGAGAAGGGACATGTAGGAAAAGACTCAGAATCACATCTGGCTAAAAAGGAACCACCCTTTGCCTCCCCTCCTTTCCTGTACCCCTCGCAGGTGCTGTTTCAAAAGGAAGTCTTGCTTGGACGATGTCTTGAAAAGAGACTTAATGTTCTAAAAAGGGCATGAACAGTGGGTTTGGAGGAACTTGAACTCTAATCCAATTTTATCACTTACTTACTCTGACTTTGGGAAAGTTATCTAACCTCCCTAAAATTATTTCCTCATCTACAGAATAAGGATCAGAAGTGCTTTCTCACAGTATTGTTGTAAGAATTAAAGGAGGTAATCAATAGAAATCATCTGATAATGGAATACATGGTCACTCCCTTCTGTTACCCTTGACTAAATGATTCAAAGAATTCTCTTAAATAGCTAGGCAACTGATTTCACCATCCCACTGGGTTGCCAAATGGTGAAGCCAGCAACACAACAGCAGAAAATGTTTACTTTTATCCGAGATCCCCCACTTCCTAGAGTATCATTCCTCCTCTGATTAAGTACAAATAGGCTGGCCTTAAAAGAGTGGTCATCAGCAAGTGCTGACTGATGGCCTACGATATGCTCAACACCACGGTGCTGCTAGAGGAGAAGTGAAATCAATGTGCAACATGGCCGCCGTCCACACAAGTTAATTATCTAGGTCATTCAAACTTCAGTCATCAGACTAAGTGGTTTTCATGCCTTTTTAGTGTTCTCAAACCTGTAAGATCTTCAGATGGATCCACTTTGCAGATTAAGCATGCATTTTGAAAACATGTGTCTCAGAATTCTCTGTGATAAGCTTCTAGGGAATTCTGACATGCGCCCAAGTCTGAGGTCCTTACTTCCTTACAAGATGCCTCAGTACTACATAGATTGATAGATAAATCAAGTCACAGTCCAACTATGCTAAGAAGTCCAGGGAGATGGGCTGGCCTAAACACTAATACGTCGCTTCTCAACATCACTTTTCTGGAGATCCCACTGCATATGAATTAACTTTTGGAATCTTTTTTTAATATTTAAAATAGATCTGCAAGTCCTGAACTCAAATAGCCTGAAGCAATTATTATAAATGCAATGTCATAGAATCCTTGCAGAAGTCTGTAATTCTGTAGCAGAATTAATTATATGAATGAGAGAATAATTTACAATACAAACAAGTGATGCATCACTTAATATATTAACAGAACATGTTCAAAACATGTAGACAAATTTCCATCCACTATTAAGTTTCCCAAATCCCCTGACCCTTTCCTCTGGGATACATGGGTCCCATCTCATGCACAATGTATCCATCAGCAAAGCACTGCCATCAGATATGGCTGTGCAGTCAGATAATATTGTGGGATATTTTAGACAGGAAAATGGAAAGTACTCAAGAGGAAAATAATAAAATAATAAGTAACAACAAATTCTGATTGCAAAGGACATGTTATAAAACATTTTTAAGAAAAGCTATTTTCACCTTTCGATTTGAGGTCTCAAAAAGAAAACAAAGCCTACAAAGCTTCACTCACTCGTTCACTGCTGCCATTTCACCAACAATTATTGATTACATTTGACCGTCTAACATTGTCGATCACAATGCTCTACAGCCCACATCCACCCTCTCTAGCTCTCACCATGCCCTTACACATCATTGGCTTGCTTCAGCCACCATGTCACTCTACATCTCAGCGTGATTTTGGACTAAGCTAGAATACAGGGTAGGCCCAAACACAAGAGCTAAATAAATATGAATATACAAATTCCAACTTCCTTATCCATGGGTAGGACGAGGCTGGTGAGATTTCTATACAGTTTCCTAGAAGTCCCCCGTGAGATCAAGCCCCAGTAGTCCACCACCACAATAACCTGCTCATTCATGAATTTGCTCTTGCCCTCCTCTTCCTTCCCTTCTATGTCTGATTTGCCATCCTTCATGGAGCTTCTTGGAATCACCTTCCAAATAACCTACTTGCATTCAAAGCCTTTTCTCAACATCTGCTTCTAGAATAATTCAGACTAAATCGCCCAGGAATGACTATGTGAGTTAAGGAAGGCCTCACAGATGTGGTAACGAGTAGAATGTTTCATCTCTTCAAGAAGAGCAAGGTCATTTCAGACAGTGCAGTAGCATGTGAAAATCATGGTACCCCTACTGTCTTCCACATAGACAAAAACCTTCAGAGATGTGTATACATGGAGTGCAGAGTACACTGGGAAGACATGCAGAAGAGGAAAGAAAATATAAAAGGAACTTGTTCCTTTTTAGTAGGTGTCCCAAGATGGCCTCCAATATTTCCTGACCCTCCCCATAACCAGTCTTTTCTGTTGCTCTCTCCCACACTGAATCTGGACCAACCTTCTGATGCCTTTTTAGCCAATAAAATGCAGCTGAAGTGATCTGTGCAAATACCTTACACTTTTGGAAGCCCTGAGCTACCAGGTAAGAAGTCAGGTCACTCTGCCAGAGACATCTCTCACAAAGAAAACAAGTGAAGAGGAAGCGATCCTAGAGTCCTGAGGTCCCTGCCAAGCACAGCTGTCCAAGTCACGGCCCCAGAGACAGGTGTTCGGTCATCTTGAGAGATCCCAAGAGAAACCAGGAGAAAAACCATACAAATCACAAAATTGTGAAAACTAGCAAAAAGGTGGTTTGTAGCCACTATGTTTTGAGTTGGTTTGCTGTGCAACACCAGAGAACCAAAACAGTCACCAAAATGTGAAAGGTCTTGACCACCATAACGAAAGGTCTGCACTTAGTAATGGACCAAAGGCAATATCAATACTCCAGATCAAAATTCAACAGAATTATTTTGGAGTGGAGGTTGAGGACCTAAAATGGAGACTCAACATTCATGAAGGTGCCAGTGTGTACCAGATTCTTTGCAACTCTCATCTGATTATCACAGAACACTGTGAGGCTGACACTATTACCCTACTTTGTAAATATAGAATTCAAAATCAGAGACTTGACAAGCTCACTCCAAGTCATAGTGTTAGAGCTGAGACTTAAGCTCAAGATTATCTTATTCCAAAAGCCTTGTTCTCATTATTACCCCGGGGTGCGGGGGAGGGGGGGAGAGAGAGGGAGGGAGAGAGAAAGAACAGGAAATGTTTTATTTAAGAGGTATTTAAGAAGTAGAATTCATCAATATGGTGAGTGACTAGGATGCATCGGAGAGGCTTCAGTAATATTTGGTTCTACATCAAGTGATAGGTTATTGTAAAAGGTACACAGTTATCTCTTATAGGGTGGCAAGTAACAGAATGGGTAAAAAGCAGCAACGGTCAATTCTGAATAACATGTTTAAACTGTGCAGATCCTTTTATCTGCAGATTTTTTTTCTACCCTTAGGTTTCACATTCATGGATGGATTCAGCCAACCATAGATGTCAGTTGGTTGATTCTGAAGCTATGGAGGGCCAGCTATCAAAGTAAAAGTAATTCTCAGATTTGGAGATTTGGCACACTTAGCCCCTATGTTATTCAAGGGTTAACTGAATACACGATGTGTACAAAGATGACTTTGGAAAATAAATTCCAAGACATCACACATACTAAGGACACAAATACTTCTAAGTCAGCCCTCCAGGTTTACCTCTGGAGCTGGGAGAACTTTCTTAATTCAAGAACTATTGAAGGAGTATAGTTCTATCTTTCATTGTCCAAAGGACAGGGGGTTTTTTTTATCAGATTTAGAAGGGAAGAGTTCAGGAAAATATTTTGAAGAAATACAGAAATGCCATAAAAAGAGTATATTAATACCATTTTTCAAGAACTGAAAAATAAAAAGATATAAAATTGAAAACTACATTCACCAGAAAACCACTATCCACACATTTATCCATTCTGAAGCACCAGGGGTGGGATAGAGAATATCCCAGTGAGACTCATGGACACTCAGAGAAAAAAAAATCAAAACTTCCATGGTACGTAGCAACTGTACTGTGTTTTCAGAGTGAAAGAAATATTTAACTGTTCTATTTCCCTGCTTTAAAAATTAACAGAAGGGAACACAAAAATACAATCCAACATAATAAATTTTCTATTTTATTTATAATAAAGTTACCTCTCTTTAGGGTCTGTGCAATGAATACAAAAAAAAAGAAAAGAAAACTATGTGAACCCAGGTCTTGCTGATTCCACAGCCCAAGTACTCTCCACTATACCAGGCTGCCTATTACTGAATCAAAAGGGTCTGTACTTTCCTATAATATAGTTTCTGGAAAAGGAGAAGTAAAATAAGGTTTTCCAGAGGAACATTATGCTCTAGTCACAGTGAACTGTCTGTTCCCCCAAATACACCACTCTTTCAAACATGACCACAACAGTATTTATGTGACTTCCAAGGATCAATAAGCCACCTTGCAGTTTTATCTTGGAGCTTTTGGAGTTCTCCCGTTTGGGATGCTCTCTTTGGAACTCAGTAACCATTCTGTGAAAAACCCAAGCCTCATGGAGAAGTCATGTGTCGGTTCCCCAGTGATTAGTCCTGCAGAGCCCAGCCATTGAGTCCTGCCTAACATGTGAGGGAAGAAGCCTCCAGAAGATTCCAGCTTTCAACTACCCATCAACTGAGATTTGCCAGTCAGGATCCAGACATTGTAGAACAAAAGTAATCCCTCCCCAACATGCTCTTTCCCAATTCCTGACCTACAGAATCCATGACCATAAAAAGATATATTGTTAGACTGCTTCCTCTTCCCTCCCTAGCTGCCTCTCACTCCTATTTTCATGTCTCATTTTATCACTATTTTCTCCAGGAAGCATCTATCAGCTACTTTTCAGTAACCCACACAAGTAAAATCAATGGGCTTGCATACATATTGACTCAGTGAAAGAGTGAAGGAATGAATGAATCCATACAAAGCACCAGCCCTACAACCAGTTCACTAAGGCAGGGCACAGGCCAGCTAAGAGAGCTTGCAAAAAAAATAAATGTCATGAGCCTGATCCTTCCTGATCCTAGCAGGACATTAGAAACTTCAAACCTCAAAAAGTCATAAAAAAATAATAGCCCATCTATAACACTATCTCACTGTTCTAAGCATTCTACACAAATCTACTTATTTGATGTTTACAACCCTCGAAGGCAAGTAGTTACTAACTCCATTTTACAAAGGGAAAAATCTGAAATATAAAGATAATGGATACATGCTCAACATCATACAATGAGATTTACTACCCCCAAGATCTGAAATCAGCTCAGCTGCCAGCACTAGCACCACCCCCAAATCCTAGATGCATGGCAGCCTGCAAAGAAACTGTCACCATGGCCTTCCAGTGTCTTTCCAACTTCCTCCTCTCACCTCATACATGAAAAAAGGCTATGAAGCCTTAAAAAGGAACATATAAAATACATCGCAATACTGCATTCAGTCCTGCCACTTGACAATGAATGCAAGAGCCCCATAAACAACAGATTTTGAAGAAAAACCAAAGCAGTGTAGTTAATAAAAAACACTAGCTATGCATAGTTCTCACAAGAATTTTAGCTATAAATAAGACTGTTAACTATAAGATGGATGGACACAGAACAGTCACTAACAAAAGAAAACCTCACCCCCGAATCAAAATGACTAACCTCGTGTTGATCTTACCCCATCCAAGATTCCAGTTTGATGAAACCGACCTTCTACTCGGAGTATGCTTTATTCTACAAATTTAAGTGGGTTCTTCCCTGTTCTATGTTACATTTTGAGACTTGGCTTCACAGACCAGTATTGTAGGAATTTGGAAGTCATCTTACCCATCCACACCACAGGAGGGAAAGCTAAATAAAATGACAAACACCAATTTCTCTTCGATTCATCAGAGAACTGCAGAGGACAAACTGCTGCCCAGCCCTCCCCCAAATTGGAGAGGCAGACAGGCGAATACAGAAAATTGCGACTCACCAGAGCAGAAACCCATGAACAGAAATCTCTGAGGGAACGGGTCTGGAGTAGACAAACCCACATTGTACATGAATTGCTGGAGGTTCAGTGTGGACAAGTTTGAATGCAAAACTCCAGAGGCAAGGAGGAAGATCAGAACAGCATGGAGGGTACTAGGAGCAATGGAAGACATTAAAGTGATGCCCCAACTCTTCTGGTAGTTTGGTGTGGGCTGCGTGTGTTGGTATATACTTGAGGAATGGTGAAACTGCCCATGTGGGTATATGTTGTTTCGTAAATCAAAGTTACCTCAATAAATATTAGATTTCAAATAAAAGTGAAGCCACTATAATTTTAAAGTATAGAGCAGGAAAGAAAATATAAACATTTTCCCATCCTCTTAAACACACCAATGCCTGTTAATTTTCTTTCTCCCTCCCTCCCTCCCCCTCCCCTTCCCCCTCCCTCTCCCTCTCTCTCCCC
>RJWH01004757.1:15831-97047 GCA_004363575.1 Solenodon paradoxus | reverse complement strand
CTCGGCGGAGCAGGTGAGCACGGCGGAGCAGGTGAGCTCGGCGGAGCAGGTGAGCACGGGCGGAGCAGGTGAGCACCGCGGAGCAGGTGAGCACGGCGGAGCAGGTGAGCTCGGCGGAGCAGGTGAGCTCGGCGGAGCAGGTGAGCACCGCGGAGCAGGTGAGCTCGGCGGAGCAGGTGAGCACGGCGGAGCAGGTGAGCACCGCGGAGCAGGTGAGCTCGGCGGAGCAGGTGAGCACGGCGGAGCAGGTGAGCACCGCGGAGCAGGTGAGCTCGGCGGAGCAGGTGAGCACCGCGGAGCAGGTGAGCACGGCGGAGCAGGTGAGCACCGCGGAGCAGGTGAGCTCGGCGGAGCAGGTGAGCTCGGCGGAGCAGGTGAGCACCGCGGAGCAGGTGAGCTCGGCGGAGCAGGTGAGCACGGCGGAGCAGGTGAGCACCGCGGAGCAGGTGAGCTCGGCGGAGCAGGTGAGCACCGCGGAGCAGGTGAGCACGGCGGAGCAGGTGAGCACCGCGGAGCAGGTGAGCACGGCGGAGCAGGACGGCGCGTGCGCACGGAGCGCAGCTGAGGGGCGTCGCCGAGCTCCTGCCGCCGCAGCAGGGCGGGGAGTGGGCGGAGGGCCCTGGAGGTGGCTCTTCTCTCCAAGCCCAGCGAGAGCAAACACCAGGCCTGTCCAGCTTTAGGGATGCCAAAACCACTTTTTTCTTAGGGTGCACAAGACGCCGTGAGAGGAGCCGCAGGGCCCCTGCCGGCCCCGGGGTCTGAGCCCCGCAGCCGCAGGGTCCGGGGTGTGCGTGAGCCTGACGCCACCTCAGGGTGCCCTTCACCTTTGCCAGGCGCCAGAGGAGCCAGACCACCATGTGGGACCCAGGACCCTGACCTGCGCGGTGGCAGGCGCTGGAGCCGAGAGCCGCTCCCGCCGGAGCCTGGCCGGGCCTGTCCCCGACTCACCTGGCCCTCCCGTGCCAGCTCCGCCTGGCTCCCGGCAGCGCCCCGTGCTTCTGGGCCAGGCTGGGCGAAGCTGCGCCAAAGGCGGGGCCGCGGGCCGGAGGGCCACTCCAGCACTTGCTTTGCTGGAGCGGCCCCACGGGTCACCTCCGCTCCCAGCACCTGAAAGAGGGGAGCCTGATGTTATCTGACTTGTGGACAAACAGCCCCCAAAACAAAGCAGCCCCACCCTCACAGAGGGAGCGCCCGAAGTGCTCTGGGTCCCCTCACCACCACTGTTTCTTCCTGTTCCCAAACGGGTGATTCCCTCGGCCCTTCGAGGCTGTTTGGGAAATTAGACTTCCCATCAGCATGTTCACGGCTTCCAAGACATTCTCCGCTGAAGATGCTGGAGCGTAACCCTGCCTTCCACTTCTGTCGCCCCCACCCATGGGAGGTCCTGGACCAGAGAGGAGAGGGAGGTGCAGGGGGCGGAACCTAGGCAGCACCAACCAAGCTAGACAGGAAGAAAGGGGCCTGGACAGGCCACTGACCACAGAATCAAGGGGCCGGTCCTCCGGCCAACAGGTTAGACCCAGGGCAGGCCAGGCCAGGCAGGGCCCGGGCGGGGAGGGCAGCACTGGGCAGACCTGCTGAGCCTTCCTGCTTTGGAGCGCGACGTCTGAGGTCAGGGATCCACGGGGGAGCCTTCCTGCCTCTTCCAGCTTTGGGTTCCCCAGGCGTTCCTGGGCACATGGCCACAACCGGGTCCCTGCCTCTGTGGCCACATGGCCATCTCTGCATGTTTTTCTGGGTCTCCTCAAGCCCACCACCCAAACCCTGGGATTGCTTTCTCTTAAAAGGACCCCAGTCATGTCAGATTAGGGCCCACCCTAAATATGTCATCTTAACCTAACATTAAGGTCTGTGCCTCCTCACAATCAGACTCTGAAGCTCCAGACCCATGTGGCTGTGTCTGGAGATGGGGCTCCAGGAGCTGCTTAAGGTTAGTGAGGTCATGGGGAAGGGGCTGCCCCAATGGGACATGTCCTTACAAGGCAGGGGAGGAACGGCTTCTTGAGGACACAGTGAGAAGGCCGCCGTCTGTAGTCAGAAAGGGAGCCCTCACCAGAAACCAACCCTGATGGCACCTGGATCCCGGCTTCCAGCCTCCAGGACTGAAAGTCACCACGGGTGTGGAAGCTGCCTGTCCCAGAGCGTTGTGGCCGGCCAGGCAGAGGAAGACGCTTGATTACATCTGCAAAGACCCTTTCTCCAGACAAGGTCACATCACGGAGTCCAGAGGTCAGGATGTGGACCATTTTGGTGGAGACCCCATTTGACCCATAACACAGATGTGACAAGTGAGGAGGAGCCTGCCTCCTGCAGAGGACGCGATGGGACTGACCTGAGACCGAAGGAATCCGAGAGACCAGGGGCTCCCCACAGGGCGGGAGGGCAACCGCCACTGGACTTCAGCTTTGGGGAGCGTCCAGAACCCACCAGACTGGGGAGGCCGCTGGGACCGAGAGGAGAGAGGAAGTCAGATGCGCGGTTCTCTCTGAGGCGCGTCCACTCTGCCGTTTCTTGTCCAGCGTCCCCACAGGGACAGATTCCTCCCAGCAAACAGATGATGCTTATACAGATAGTACTTTTATTTTTCTCTTTTGCGTCTCTGTATGCTTACCCTTTGCTTCGCTGGCACCAACCCCAAAAATACAATGCAAGTCACGTGTGTGTGTGTGTGTGTGTGTGTGTGTGTGTGTGTGTGTGTGTGTGTGTAGAGAGAGAGAGATAGACAGAGAGACCTAGCTATATAAATATATACTTTAAAATATTATGGTAGCCACATCAAAAGTAAAAAGTAGCAGGTAAAATACATTTTACTATTTCACTTAATGCAATACATTGAGTTCTTATCGTGTGACCCCGGATGGTGGCTACCACACTGGACGGCACCACCTGCCACTTCCAACAGCCAGACAGGAGGCGCGTGCCGGAGGGCCGTGCTCAACTCCTGACCCAGAAAATAGTGTCCCAGTGCTCCCCTGCCCG
Source organism: Solenodon paradoxus (assembly GCA_004363575.1). Taxonomy (NCBI): domain Eukaryota; kingdom Metazoa; phylum Chordata; class Mammalia; order Eulipotyphla; family Solenodontidae; genus Solenodon; species Solenodon paradoxus. Next base: position 94,068 of record RJWH01004757.1, on the reverse strand, counting down.
CGCGGGGTTCCCACTAGAAGGAGGGGCTGGTGCTGTGTCTCCCACCTGAGCAGACCAAGGCCACTTGGGAGAGGCGGGGGACCGGAACCAGGATGTCGGGCAGCTGAGCGAGGCCCAGGCAGAGAGCAGAGGGGCTCCCAGCCCTTCTGGTGACGGAGGAACTGTGGGAAGGGGAGGCAGAGTGTGGGGCACAGGTGCAGGACGAGCGGGGCATGCGAAGTCAAGATGGAAGATCCAGATAGAGACATGGAGATGTCACGTGGAGACCTGGGGTGATGGTCACGTGGGATGTCATGTGGAGACACTGGAGGTCATATGGGGAAGTCAGGTGGAGGCTCTGAGAGGTGTCCCGTGGGGACATCACTTGAGACCATGGGAGACTCACCTGAGATCCCTGGGAGGCGCCCGCAAGAGAAAGATCTTGAAGCACAGTGTGGGGAGTGGGTTTAGGGCGAAGGGTGCTGGATTCAGCTTCTTCATAACCTTCGGACCAGGCAGCTCCCTTCAGGGAAGGGTGTGGGGACAAAGGGCACAGAGGCTGGGCAGCCAGGTGCCTGTGGAGGACAGTGGGTGCGGAGGACTCAGCTTCGGTGCCCAGACACACTCTGGTGGCCCACGGAAGACAAGTCCAGGTCCTAAAGTCCAGGATGTGTGAATGTGACCTTATCTGGGAAAATGGTCTTTGCCGATGTCATTAAGGATCTTGTTAATGAGGTCCCCTGGGGTTGTTCTGCTGGGTCCCCGATCTAACTGCCCTTGTAAGAGTGGGGAGGGACAGGAGACGGGAGAAGCCACATGGTGATGGGGTGGAGACCAAGTGACATGGAGCGCTGGGCCCCAGATGCCAGGAGAGGCGGTGGGTCCTCCCCAGAGCCTTTGGAGGAGCTGGGACCTGCCACACCTTGACTTCGGATCCTGGCCTCCAGAAGCACCAGAGAAAAAATGCCTGTCGTTTCAAGCCACCCAGTCTGTGTGCACAGCCCCCAGCTCAGCCCGGGACCTGGTTGGTGAGCTCGGGAGGAGGAGCCTGGCTGCTCTGCCAACCACTGGGAAGAACTCGGCTCCCAGCATCTTCTGAAGGTGACTTGTGCCAGGCACCTGGCTGGCCCCCAGCAGTGCCAGGGTCCCTGTGCTGTTTCTTTGATGCTCGCCAGCATCTCTAAAAGCTGGGACAGGAGAGGGACTTCATATTGCTGCTCCACGGATGGGGAGACTGAGGTCTGAGGACTCTGTCAGCCTTAGGGTCTCTTCATGCTGCAAGAAGTGGGAGACTCAATTCAGTGTTCCCCAGGAAGTCTGGAGCTGGGGGTGCCGCTGCTCTGCACCTGGCTCTGCCACCCGCCCATGCCAGGTTCCCTGTTCTGCTCCCCGGGTTCTGGCCTCGCCCCCTGGGTTCCCACCCCGCCCCGGTTTCCAGTCCCTCCCCTGGGTTTCCGATCCCTCCCCACCTGGTCCAGGAGCCAGGTCTTCCCTCCCAGGCAGCAAGCAAAAGCAAGGTTCTGGTCTTCCATCCTCATACCCACACCCGGGGTCGGGCTCCAAGGTGCAGACCCTCATCCACACTGGCCCCTGCTCAGATGGTTTGCAGCCCCAGTTTAGGGCCTTTCACCATCTTGAAATTCACCTGTCTTTGAACTTGGGCTTGTAAGTGAAGTCCACTGGGACAGCAGAGCGTGTGTGACAAAGATGCATACACTGTGCATGTCCGCCGTCCTGTGTCCCTTTCCACGGCGGCTTTGGTGCTGTCCCAAGAGCACAGAGTTCTGGAGGACCCACGGGGAGGCATGGGCATTAAGCCCATAAGGCGCATGCAAGGTCAGTGTTCACACCTGCAAACGGGTAATCACGGCACCGCCCCCAGAGGCCACACTTGCCATTTAGGCTGGAACGCACTTCGAGTGCAGACAAGACAGGAAGAAGAGTCAAATCACTCAGTCTGGCTGCTGTAACAAAATGTCACACGGGGTGACTTAACACACCCTTTTATTTTCTCACAGCTACAAGTCCACGATCAAGGTATCAGCAGGGCTGGTCGTTTGGGGGTCTCTCTCCGGGGCTGCAGACCGCTGCCCCTCAATGGGCCCTCCCATCACATCCCCTGCACACATATCCGCTATCTCATCCTCCTGCTGTCTGGGCATAGAGTGCATGGGGCCGCATTCTTCATTTTCTCTCCAAATGCAGTCTTGCTGGGTGTCAGAGCCTCAGCATCTGCACCTGCAGGAAACACCATTTGGCCCGTAAGAGATTTCTATCGCACTTTCTCAGTCAACCGTTTACGCTGGAAATGAGGGCACAGAAGGAAAAGAGAGCAGTGAACCCATGGTTTTTCCTTGCGATTCCACCTACCATCGTCAGTCGGCTGAAGGATGTTGTTTGGTGCAAAGGTCACGCTGTGCAATCAAAACGTCTCTTTTCATTCTGCAAGAACGGTGCACCGGCTGACAAGGGTCTGCTTCCTGTGGCTGGGCCAGCGAGCGCGCTCAGATTTGTGCTTAACCTGGCATTACCCCACGGAAGGTAAACCGTAAAAACCAATGCTCATAATTAAAATTTTCCTTGACTTAGGACATTAAATTGCAAAATCCCAAACCAAACAAAAAACAGCATCATGGTCAGTGAAGAGAGAGATGGAGGAAACAGGGAAAGGTTTATATTTCAGCACCTTCAAGGGCATTTTGTTCCCGCGTTTGAACGAAGGGCTCTGTGTCGGCTTGGGATGAGTGATGGCGTCTGGGATTCAGAGGCGTCGGTGAGCGGCGTCCTTCCTCAGCCCGACGGCCCCTCCTGACCAATTGCCAGCGCCGAAGGGCAGCCTCTGTGCTGATTGGCTGCCGTCTGGGTCACATGCCTTTCACTGACCAATCACCGTGCAGTCCCCATCACAATGGAAGACAAAGAAAGACGCTCGTTCCAGGTCACTCTAAGGACAAAAGTTCAGGTCTCCTGACCCATGTTTATTTTTGACCACCCTCTCCTGGGGGTCTAAGTTCAGGAACTATCTTCAGAGAGGAACTGTAGGGCCGCCTCACCGGCCGCCCACTGGCCACACCCTTGACTCCCCGCAATGACTAAGGTACAGAGAGGGGCTGTAAGGCCGCCCTCGGTCCTGTTTTCCCGTCTAGATGATTCTATCCATCGGTCCCATCCTCATTCCACATAGGTGTGTCCGTCCCACACCTGTGATGTTCTCACTTTATCTGATGGGGTGGGGTGTCGGGGTTGGGTTATCAGTTCCCCCTGGCAGGTGCTTTGAAGGCCTATTAACGTTGACTTTAACTTTGTAGCAGAAAGTTGCCCTGGAGCTGTGGTAGAATAACAGGCCAATATATTGGATAAGCACGGAATAATTAAGCCCTTAAATAATGCTGCTTCAGAAATTAGTCAATAATGATCAAAAAGTACTCATTTGCCAGCTAATGGACCAGCGCAAAGGGGGAAAGGAGATGATTTCCAGCAAATTGCTCATTAACCAGAGTGAAAGGTGGGGGCGGGAGGTCCCCCGGAGTCCTGGCCAGGCTTGCCTGGTGCGGGTGCAGGAGGACCGGGGAGGGTCTGCGCCCCACACTGCCCGCTCAGCTCCCAGCATCATCGGTCACCTCAAGGGGCCCTTCCCAAGCTGCTGCGGGCTGGGGTGGGCAGGGGAGGGACAGCCGGCCTGGCCTCACTGTGCACCGGGTGTGGGCAGCCTGGCGGTGTCCCTGCCGGGTTATGTAACCCAGACCCTGGAGAGGCAGGGCTGGGCCTGGCTCTGCTTGGTGCCCAGTGAAGAGCCTGCAAAGATGCATCAGGAGCTGCTGGCAACTGGTAAATGACTTTGCCTTCTGTAGACAGTGCCAGCACAGCGTCGGCTTTGGTTAAATAAGAATCTCAGCGTGAATGAAATTCTTCTCATGTTTAAGCCTCTAGGAATGGGGATCCCTCAGCAAGCTGCAGAAGATTTGGGGGTTTGTGGGGTTCAAATTAGGTTTGAACCCAGGACCTACTGCCTGCCAGCTCAGCTCACCCTGCAGGTGAGGAGACTAAAACTCAGACACCGAGTCACAGGAGACCTTTCCAAATGTGGGCTCGCCTCCTCCCCGGGGCTGTTTCTGAGACCTGTCTGGTAGCAAAGGGCTGAAAGCCTGAGCCGACGCCCCTCGCCTTCTTCCACTAAACCCCGGAGAAAGGAATAGTGACTTCAGAATGTCTGCAGCTTCTTCACTGTTCCTCCATGAGGAGTTGGAGCCTTCAGAGCAGACATGCCGATGGTCACCGGCACACTGGAAGGTGGTCCTCCTCGCTTGTTATCGGGGAATGCAGGCCAGAACCACGATGGGATGTCACCTCCCACCTGTGACAAGGTTACTCTCCAGGAGCCTGGAGTCAACAGGTGTTGGTGAGGACGCGGGGAGAAGGGAAGCCTTGTGCCCAGTGGGTGGGGCTGGAAGTCGGTGCAGCCAGATGGAGTCAGCATGGCAATGCCTCAGAAAATTGAAGTAGAAATTCCATATGATCCTGTTACCCCACTTCTGGATATTTACCCAAAGAATATGAAACCACAAGTTCAAAGAGATCTCTGCTTCCCCATGTTTATTGAAGCCGTATTTGCAATAACTACGAGTTGAATACAGCCTAGGTGCCCATCAACAGATGGTCAAAGAAGAAGTGGCCTGTGTTCACAAAGAAATACCACTCACCCATGAAAAATGAAATTCTACCATTCGCAACATCATAGATGGAACTAGAAGGGATGATGCTCAGCGAGATAAGTCACTTGGAGAAAGAGCAGCTCTATGATTTCACTCATCTATGGAAGATGAAGAAACAAAATGAATAAATAGTAAAAATTAAATAAAAACAAACTCAGACTATAAGAACAAAGTAGTGTTTGGCAGAAGGAAGCGGGAGAGGCCAGGCGAGCTGGGTCAGGATGGAGAGTAGACCTGTGGTGGTGGCCGTACACAGAACCAAAGCGATGCCTGAGCCACTGTTACCGCGATGAACGCTCAGAAAAGAGTCGTGTAAAATGTAAACCAAAGAGAGAGGGAGGGGGAGGGGGAGGGGAGGAGGAGGAAGAGCGGGAGGAAGATGAAGGCGGAAAAGGAGATGGTTTGAAGTATAGTTTCCATCCCCTGCATGATACCCGTCCCAACCACTGGAGAAAGAGAAGGGTAATGATGTCATCGCTCCAGGCCACTAGGTCCCGGGGTGGTTCTTACCTGGTAGAGCACAGGTCCTGATGGGGATCCTGGGATGCTCTGGAGTGGAGGGGACCCACGATCGTCTCCTCGCCTCTCCTGTGTGACCTGTGACGCTGAATCACGGCTGGAAGCCTGCCGTCACTTGGCAGTTAGCCTGTAGCAGCTTGTCATGACGCCCTCACGGAGTCACAAAAGTTCGGCCGAGAAGGCAGTCTTGTCGCTGTGTCTCTGCCCGGGGTCCCCTGAGAGACCAGCCTCTCATGGTCCCCGGACGTTCACGGCAGAAGCCAAGGCCAGGACTCTGCTGAATGTGCCCGAGCCTGGATCTGGCACCTTTGACCATCCAGCCCGACCCCGCTCTCCTGGGCTGAAGGGGCCCCACGTTCAGACCGCGCAGAGCAGACGCGTTTCGTGATGGGGAAGGTGCCGTCCTTCGTGCCTGCTGAACTGGGCTGCAGTCCTTTCTCTCCAAGGCAGCATGGGCTGTGGGGGGGTCCCCTGTGGTCTCGAGGATCAGCACAGTGTCCCAGGCCAAAGTGAGATGCTCCCCTTGGCAGCTGGGGCCACTGGCTCTCAGACCAGCTGGCCAGCCCCCACCAAGCAGAATGGCCTGGGAACCGGGGGCACCTGGGGCCCCTGTCCTGCTTTTCCAGTGCCTGCAAGCTCTGCTGCCTGGTGGCCTCTGAGGGACCCTCACTGTGCCATTTCACCTGGTCTGATGCCTGCAAGCGTGAGTTTCATTCTCTGTGACCACTGCCACAGATCCCAGAGTGGGCGGCTTGAGAACATCGGGTGTGTCCTCTCAGGGTTAGTCACAGCACCAAACAGGCTGCTGCCGGCCTGGCACCTGCCAGGGGCTCTGGGGGTTCCATCCTGTCCCCAACTTCCAGCTGAACTGGTGGTGCTTGGCGGTCACCAGCCTCCTTGGCTTGTCAGCACGTCACCCCCATCTTGGTCTCTGCCTTCCCATCGCCTTCCCCGCCATGTCTGTGTCCCCCAGACCTCATGAGGACATCCATCATTGCATATGGGGCCCACCTGAATCCACAATGAGCTCGTCTTGAACTCGGGAACTGGAGGGCACCTGCAAAAACCCTGTTTCCAAGCAGGGCTGGGCGCCGCTGCAGGCTGGGGGAGAGGTGGGTCTCCACTAAGCCACCATCGCGCTCTGTGCTTTCCACCTTCCTCCTTCCTTCCCGCCCTTCTTCTTGAAATAATTCATACCAGGGGGTCAATTCTTGGTGGTCGCTGTTGGACGGAGACTTTAGCGTTCCGACCGCTTTATCAGGGAGGCGTAATCTAGCTGGGAGATGCGCTGCTCCGCCGGGCTGGCTTGGGTGGAGCTCACACCAGGCGCGGAGTTGGGGCAGCTGGTCCTGCGGGGCTCCCAGGGGCCGGAAAAGACAGCCGGTCCCCAGTGCCTTTGTTGGACCATGGCCTGGTGTTTACTGAGCATCTTGCTTTTTCAGACCCTGGACAAGACCTTGGGGAATCAGAAGAGGAGAATGAGTGGAGAGAAAGATGCTTGTTTCTGGCTGCATCGAGGAGGAGTCCTATGAGCTGAGACGTGGGGCTGCCTCTGGAAGCTGGGGAGACGGGAGGGCCATGGCTCCGTAGGAACACACCTTCAGCTCCAGGTCGGGACCTTCCGCCTTCTTCTACCTGAGACTCTCCGTGGAGGATCTGAATGGACCCTCGACCAAGGAAGACATGCCGATGCCGACACAGAAGCATGTTCCTCCTCTCTTGTTATCAGGGCCACGCAAATCAAAACGAGCTGTCGCCTTCCACCTGTGGGAAGGGCTGTCACCTGAAAGACGGGGAACAGCAGGTGCGGGTGAGGGTGTGGCCCCTCACTGGGTGGGAGAGAAAACAGTATGCACCACGGAAGTTCCGACGCGGGGGCAGGGTCGCTTGGAATCCACAGGGTCGCGTGCAGATGTATCAGTAGAGAGCCCGCAAAGCCTGAGGCTTCTAAGAGCAAAGACCCCCAAATAGAGGACCCCGCCTCGGACACACCCCTGGAAACTTGCTCCATTTCACTCCAGGTGACCTGGACACGCCCATGAGGGAGGGAGCCCTGCCCTCGTGCAGACACACAGGTGTCCAGTCTTCCCCGCGTGAGAGGCCGGCAGCGCAGGTCGCGTGCACACGCACAGGTGTATTCTCTTGATGGAACTTTCCCGGCCGCAGGGAGCTTCCACTCGCTGTTTCTGCTTTGAATAAACTTGCTGTGTGATCCTGACCAAACGGCTCTCTCCACGAGTTCTTTCCGGACGGACCCCGCGTCTCATCAGCGTGTCTCCTTCACCCTCCCCTGCATCAGCGCAGTTACCCACTGGCTTACTTACCTGGAGACGACAGAAGCACTGATTCGTGCAGGTATGTGACCCCAGGCTCACTGTGGCCAAGAGCTGGAAACCACCTGTGTCCATCTGCAGCGGAGCAAAAAGGAGGCTACACGTAGACTCATATTTCCGTCCACGTGTATGAGTGTGTAAAGATTTCCCCTGCAAAAATGTGGGTGGGCATAGCGGGGAGTCTGCTTAGTGAGTGAGTCAAGCAGCAGAAACACAGACCCCTGACTTGGATTTCATTCGTGTGGGAGACGAGCAAAACTAGATAAACAAAACCAATGAGCAAATCAAAGCAAACTCTTAGCCGATAAGAACATAGTAGCGTGTCCCGAGGGGAAGGGCCAGTAAAGGGGTAAAGGGGTCAGTTGTGGGTGAAGTGGGAGCTGGCCTCCTGGAGGCACGGAGTGTGGACACATAGGTGAGGGTCAGCACCGCTGCTCCGGGGCCTGAGTGCTCTGCTGAAGCTGCTCACGGTCTGGTGTCCTGGGCCACAGGCGTGTGTCCCGGGCACAGAGTCGGTGCAGAGGGGCTCAGGACGGCACTGGCCACGCGTATTAGGAGCACAGAGACTCTGGGGAGCTACTAGGGAACGATTGGGGTGCCTGGGGCTGCAAGCGCCCCACCCGCTGTGCCTGGGCTGAGGGCGGAGCTGGCTCATGTTCACTCACCTGCAGGTTGACTACCTCCTGGTGACCTCTTACTCCTGCTTTGCTGTCCTCAGGGCCCCCTGTTTTCCCTGTGTTGTCCTGGTCCCTGACTTGTTCCCTAGCAGCCCACAGAGGAAGCACGTGATCCTGGGGGTCCCCAGACGAGGGTTCAGGACCCAGGGGAGGGGCTGCCTGAGGCGGTGGTCATCTTGGCCCCCTTTGACGGTCCAGGAGCAGCACTGTCCTCTGTTCCAGGCTGAAATCCCCTCCTTGGGCTCCCTGCAGGCTAATCCTGCAGGTGCTGGAGCAACGCCGGCGAAAAGGGAACAGCAGCTAGACCAGGGGTGCAGGGCGTGGGGGCCTTTGGTCACTGCCAGGGACCCCGGACACCGTCCTCCCCTCCCCACCACAGCACCTTGCAAAGCGGGGCCCTGGGGCCTGGTCAGGTGTGACCGGCAGAGGTGGGAAGAGGTGCTGGGCTTGGCAAAGGGCCTGTCTCTGGGAAGCGGGCGAGAGGCCTGGCACAGCCTCAGAAAGACTCTGGCAAATCCTGCCCTCCAGGAGGGCTCGTCTCCAGGACGCAGCTGCTGCCACGCGGAAGGCCCGCCGTCTCCGCTCCGCTCGCGACCCCGCTGCTGCGGCCGGGAAGCTGCTCCGCCTGCCGGGGCTCTGCATGCCGTTTGCACAGTTGGTGGCTGGGGAGCACTTACGACACATTTGTCTGCCTTCCTCTGTCCCTGGAAGCTGGAGCTCATACAACATGTTCTTTCTGGGTGGAAAAAAAGAAAAGCCTTCATCGATCCTGAGTCTGAGATGCAGAAAGGCCAAATGGTGAAGTACAACATTATTCTTGCTTGTATCTGTGCGTGAGGCCGCCGCTCCCTCCGGCTCCTCCGTTCGCTGCCGGGAGGGACGGATGTTCCTGAGCCCCGGGGTTCTCGTGTGGACGGGTCTTTCCCCGCAAGCCTGCTCGGCCCCTGCCCCCGGGGTAGACATCTGCCCTCCCCTGTTCGAAGCCTGTCCAGGCCCTGCATGTGTCCACGCACCAGACGGCGTGAAGCAGTGGCCACGAGTCCCGTCCCAGCTGCAGGGCCTGGTCCTGCGGAGGCTTCTCTGCTGGCTCTGGGGGGGCCCTGCCCCCCCGGTGGCAGCAGCTGCGTGTAGAGTCGCCCCCAGTCCCGTCTCACCCCCATCACCTCCTCTGGACTCTCCTCTCAGGACCCTGGGCGGTAGATTTGGGGTCTTCCTGGTCCAGGTGGATCTTCGCCCCCCATCTCTGTCCAAACCCACAAGGAGCAGCGCCGACTGAACACTGATGTCCGCTGTGGACTGCGGTGGGGACCTGCAGCACGGCCTCCTGGTCACAGAGGCGCCAGGCGGGGTTGTGGAAGGGGGCACGCGGGGGTCCGCCTGGGGAGTCTGTACTTTCTGCTCATCCCAGCTGTGAACCTAAAAGAAGGATGGATTATAGCTTATCCTCTTTTTTCAAGAGCAAGGGGAGAGGAGGGAGAAGGGTTTTGACGGAAGGAAGAGAGGGAGAAGGGAGTTACGAAGGTCTCTTACTGGTTTCTTTCTATTCATAACCTTGACTGTTCCCCGAGGTTCCCTGATCTCAACCCCGGGTCCTTCAGCTTTACGTGGTCTCACCCAGCTGCCTCAGTCACCAGCAAAACAAAACGTAAGCTCCAGGATGCCCAGTCGAATTTGAATTTCAGATAAGCACCAAATAACTTTTAGCATATCGCATGCCATGTCTGGGACACGCTTAGACGACAGCCGTATTTGCTGACAAGCTGACTTCGGAGAGATGGGAGAAAAGGGGGTGACCGGCAGCCGGAGCGGGGCGGCGGCTCCCTTCGGGAGGGCCACGGTCTCTCTCCCTGACTGACCTGTGAGTGGCCATCCATGAAAGGACAGCCTGGCTCACCCCAGTCTCGGGGGCAGCAGGGCGCTGCGCGTCCCACTCATGGCCCGTGGGGGACAGTCCATGGACCAACCACCCCGAGCTGCAGCCCCTGCCGCCTCTGCCTTGCTCAGGTCCCAGCACTGGGCCGATGACTTAGGAGGAACCTTTTCAGGATCTTAAGATGCAGTTGCTGTCAGACCCTGGCTCCCGAGTTCCTGTTTGGCGCCCAGTGTCGCATGCTGGGCTGGAGCCAAAGTCCTGGCAACCGTGACCATGGCCAGTTGACCAGCCAGGTGACCACATCCTCTTGCACGTTGTCATCAGCCGGACTGGCCATGGAGTGAGCGTTGAGGACACAGCAGCCCCAGGCCCCAGCAGGGTGGGGGGCCGAGGTCAGGCACAGCCCTCCGGGCTACTCCCGGCCGCCGGCCCTTCCCTGCTGTGCTCCAAGCCCGCTGTCCAGGCCGCTCGCTGTGCAGAGGTGGTGGGAAGAGAGGCCTGGGAAGGCTGCAGAGGGGGGGCCTGACCGCCGGCCTGGCTGGGACACGCCCGCTGTCAGTCTGGTCATTTAAAAGTCACTGGTCTTACTCCAGTTTCCGACGGGTGGCAGGAATGGTGCTTTAAGGCAAAGCCATAAAGGGACCCCAAACAGACTCTCACAGGAAGACGCTGTGACGTGCACGCCCAAGCCACCAGGAACCAGAGAAGGACACGGAGCCGGACTCCATGCACCGCAGACCAGGGACCTGGGGCCTGGCTGTCACTCACCCTGGCAAGACGGGGACGCAGGAGCTGTCCAGGCTACAGGGCCCGAGGGACGTGGCCGTGGGAACGTCCAGCTCTGCTGGACACGTGCTGGGGTCCCGGACACTGTCGGAGTGAGGGACTGGACACCTGGCGGCCACCATCAACTGCAGTTAGTGAATTGTGGGGACGCAGCGGGGGACAGCCCGGAACTCTCCACCTGTGGAGATCTGTGCAAACAGCCAGCTGCAGACACTCCAGACAACCGCTGGGCGGCGTCCATCACAGGGACAGCAGGCGGCCAGCGCCGGGTGCGGAGAGACGGGGTCTCGTGCGCTGCTGCGGGAACGGAGCCCCTGGAGAGGGCGTGGAGGGCCCCAGAGGTAAAGACAGCGCTGCCACGTGGCCCAGCAGTTCTGCTCTGGGCGGCCACCCAGGACAGCTGAAAGCGGGTTGAACTGCTGCTCCCCCACACTCACGTGTCCACACGAGGCGTGAGGCGCCGCGGGCTGCTGGGCGGCGAAGAGAAGAGCGGCGGGTGCAGCCCGGACCAGCGCGCGCCTGAGAGGAAGCCATCCCGACACGGAGCACCCCGGCAGGAGCTGGAGCCGTGACGCGGGTGACACCGTCACAGGACAGCGGCTGTGACCCGTCCCCGGAGGCCAGGTCCTCACAGCACAGACAGCAGACGTGCGCAGGGCCGGGAGGGGTCTGAGGGGACAGGGCAGCTGTGTGGAGAGGAGGACGTGCTGGCAATGCTGGGGGACGGCCACCTGCACGTGGACGGGCCTGTGAGTGAGCGTCACAGAAACGGTCAGGGCGGGAGATGGTCCGTTATGTGTATTTTAACAAGTTTTTAGAAAACCACTGCCAGCACCAGAAACGGGCCTGGGGCGCAGCTGCGAGGCCGCGCTCATGCCTCTCACATTGTGGCGCAGGCCGGACGGGAGGGGACAGGATGCGAGGGGACTGGGCGGCGGTCGTGGCAGAGGCTGGGGCCACAGCCGCCCCTGCGCCCAGGCCCCAAGAAAAGGGGACAGAAGGGTGGAAGGGCAGGGGGACACAGGACATTCACGGCGGGCAAGCGTCCCTCCCGACAGCCCCGCAGTGTACTTTGGACCATGTTTCCGACCATCTCGCCCCCTAATATTCTGAGCATCCACGGCCCTGGAGGCGAGGCCTGTGTCCTTTCTCAGACCCCCGGAGTTCTGCTCCAGCTCGGAAAACCTGCCGTCCACTCTAGCTGCCCAGAGTCCAAGCTCCTTTGGAAGGTGAGCCTCCGCGAGTCAGCCTGACGGCCTGAGCGCACAGCCAGGGGCTGCCTGTGTGGGCTGCAGGCCCGGGCCAGCTGCAGCAGGATGGGGTCACCCAGAAGGACGGCCGCAGACACATGCAGGCTCCCAGCACCCGCGGTCGGTCCCGGCGACTGCACGGTGGGACTCGAGTCCAGGAATCTGCAGAAAACGCTCTTTATCTGCAGCTGAGGGGTCTGCGGGCGAAGGGACATCCAGTTACGCTCCCGGTGCGACCACACTGGTCTCGGTCCCCAAAGGCACACGCAGAGGTCGAGCGCCTCCGTGCTGCTCTGCGTGGAGATGGACTCATATGGCGGTCACTACTGTCGAATGAGGCCTGGGGGCCCTGTGCTGGTCACCGCAGCCTTGCACCTGAGCATACAGCCCGTGGCCCAAACTTGGCCGGTGCCTGGCCTTGGACGCCAGCCTCCGGGCAGTGAAGAGCCGTCTCCCAGGTCAGGCCGACAGCCTGCGGCTGTGCGTTGAACAAAGTGTCCTGAAGCTGCAGCTGACTGTGTGCAAAGGGGGGACTGTAAGGAGCCTGCTGGTGTGACCCTACGTGTGACGTGTGAAAGGGTCCAGAACCCCGCGACCCCGCGGACAAAGATCCAGGGTCAGAGCCCTGGCAGGAGAAGACAGCCGGCGGGGAAGTATCCTGCAGTTCTCCTCGTCTCTTCCACCCTCCTGGCCTGGGCTGGCCCACCATGCATGATGACGGCAAGTGCTTTCCTGGGCCCCTGACTGCGGCGCACCCCCTCCCGGGCACTTGGAAGCCAGTGGAACCTGCCCCCCACCCCCGGCTGTCGGGCGCCACACAGCTCTCCCCCCACCCCTGCGCCCTCACCGCCGGAGCTGGGAGAAAGCCCGCGGCCAGCACAGTCGCCTGTCCGCTCTCGTCCCGTCTGAGGCTCGGCACTCTCAGACGGGCCTCAATCTCATGGAGCCTCCGCGGCTCCCAGCAATCGCGCCCTGCTCACTGTGTGGCAGATAAACAGGCTGGATGGTGAAGAAAACCTCTTCCCTCCTCTTCCCACTCCTGCCCACGACCAGCCTGACCAGCCCGGCCCGTTCCCAGCCAGGCGGCTGCCTCTTCTCGTCCTCCCCACCCTGGTGGCGAGGTGACTCGGAGAAGCTGTTTTCCCTGCTCCCCACGAGCGGTTGGCCACCGTCTGTCATCGCTCTGCTTGCTCTCTGGGGCCCTAACACCCTGAAAATAGCTGCGTTTGCCCGGCCCCACGGGACACGTGGGGTCAACACACAGCAAGGGAGAACATCTCTGTGCCAGGCGCCCAGCCTGACCCGAGGGCTCAAAAGGGCTCGAGACATGGCCCTCAGTCTAATGGGGTGAAGGCCTCTGCCAGACAAGATCAGTTCCAGGGTCACTGCTCTGGTGGGAGGAACAGGGCTGTGCGGTGGCTGGTGTCACCGGCCTGGGACATCCAGGCAGGCTGCCTGCAGGGACAGCACTGCCCGGAGGATCCCTGAGGACCCCACAGGGCTGGGATCCCTCCGGGAGATGGGAACACCATGGCAAAGACAGAACATACAGAGTGCATTCAGTTCCCGGGGGCGTCGGGGATGAGGCGTGAAGGTCTCAGCCACAGCAGGGTGTCAGGAGACAGCCCCCTCCAGTCTCAGGCAGCTGGCTTTGTCCTGATGGCGAGGCTCGCAGGTCAGCGTGAGAGCTTCCCCTGCACCCAAATGCACCTGACGATGCCTGCGCCAAAGGGCCTGAGTTCGGGGTGGGGCGGGCGCGCTCCGGGACCAGCCCACTGCTGACTTCCAGAGCCCAGAGCTGTGTGCGCTGGGCGCTGCTGGGTCAGCTTGGGGCCGGGGGTGTGGGGACAGATGGACAACTGTTAACACACCTTGGAAGGGAGGTGTTGGAGATGCAGCGGTAGTTGGGGAAAGCCACCTTCCACCCAGCGCCCAGGTCCTGGCACCGCCTGGAGGATGGAGGTGTGTCGGCCGCATTCCTCGGCTCTCACGCGGCGGCCAAGCGAACAAAGAGCTGATTGAGGGCCTCGGCGCCTGCTTCCTCAACCACTTGTTTTTCTCGCTCAGGTGCAGCTGAGTGAAGTGCGGCCGCAGAGGCAGCCGTGGTTCGGGTCTCGGGCTGCCGGGCGCACCGCGTCTGGGTCAGCGGGCAGCAGGCACGGAGCCCAGGCCCCGGGAGCCTTGGGTGGCTTCGCGCGAGGGCCTTCGAGCCTCTGCAATTTTCTGGAGAGCGTTTGTGGCTGAGGTCCAGTGACTGCTAACCTTGGCCAAAAAGAAATCTTTATGTGTTTTCATGGAAATCGTAGACTGGTGGTTCCCGCTGGGGTCTGACTGAAACCAGACCTCAAGGTCATCCCTGAGTCCTTGTTTCTGCCCATCTCTGCCCCCTCCCCAGACCTGGGACCATTACCTAAAATTTCCAGGGTAGTTTTCACTCCATCGTTGGTTTCGCTCCAGTGCCCTCTCCGAAGGCGATTTATCCCCCGCCTCGCCTGACCGCCAGCTCAGAGAGGAAGCGGGCTCTCGGGAGGGGGATCCCAGCGACTGGCAGCCAGCAGGCAGGGTGGGGGCCGGTTATCTAACACCCAGTGGCTGTCACCTCGACGTGCAGCTCACCCTGCGTTCAGAGTGTACAGGCGGCTCCATGAGGGCTTCAGCCCGGCAGTGTCCAGACCCGGGGCTCAGGATTCTTTGCCACGGTTCTCATGTGCAGTACGGGAAGGTGAGGGGTGACCCTGGCAGCCTCTGCCCATGGGCACCAGCGGCCAGCCCTGGTGTGACTATGGCGCTGTCTGTAGACATTGTCACGGGAGGGGCTCCAGCACGGACCCAGATGGACGTCTCCGCATGGATGGCACAGGGTCTGGCTGTTCTGCCCACCCCTGGGCAGGCTCCTTGTGGACGGGTGTTCACGTCTCTTGGGGGAGCACCCGCAGGGACTGGGTGGGTCATGTGGTTGGGGTGTGTTTCGCCCATTAAGAAACGTCCACACTGCTTTCCAAAGTGTCACAGATCCCACTCCAATCACCCGCCTTTGCTCCGCATCCCTTGGACTCCCGGACGCAGAGGGCAGGCCCAGGGAGGCCTGTAGCAGAGTAGGGG
This sequence comes from Solenodon paradoxus, assembly GCA_004363575.1. Classification (NCBI taxonomy): domain Eukaryota; kingdom Metazoa; phylum Chordata; class Mammalia; order Eulipotyphla; family Solenodontidae; genus Solenodon; species Solenodon paradoxus. The sequence continues at coordinate 78,837 of RJWH01004757.1, read as the reverse complement.
TCATCTAAATGATGGGGATAGGAGCCTCGGGGACCCTTCTGTCCACCTTCTGGACAGCAGCCAGCAAGACCCCCCCAGGACCAGCGTCCGTCGGCCTCACTCGTTCTGCCCACCCCGCTTGTCCTGTCCCTCGGGCCTGGCACCCAGGGCCCAGTCAGCCAACCTCGAGGACAGCTCTCGCAAACCAGGGGAGGCTGCAGTCCTCTCGGCACCAGTTCTCACGTGGCCGCCTCACTGGGGAGTCTGTTTAACGTCCCCGTGAATGACAGGACAGTTCCAGAAAACCTGCGAAGGTGGTGCATTTTCTTCCCATTCACCTGGCTTCAGATCTTCACTGCAAATTCCACTAGAATGGAAAAAAATTTTCATCCCAGGGTAGAAACGCAGGAGAAACAACTGGAGCTTTGTGAAATTATTTCCTTTCTTTCAAATCCTTTCAGCAAGATTTAGAAATGGATCTAATAACATAATGATAACCCCAAATGCTTGCATTAAATGAAATTTCTCTTTTTTCGAAGGTAAACCTCCACCTCTCCCCTAGGCAAACAAATAAGTCTTTATTTTTCTTTTTTCTGGAAATATGAGGATTAAAATTAATCCACAGTTTTAATGAGAAGCAGATTAGCTCTGGGTAGTGTATTAAGAAGGAGACCTGGACATAGTGTTATTTTAGATCAGCATGTCTCTTTACTAGGCAGTGGTTAAACTTTCATTTTTTCGCTCTTGATTGCTGGAATTTGAATTATTTAAAGTATAACAGGGACATTTCTAGGAGAATTGCGCAAAGAAACTATTATCTCTGGTCAGCGAGACCCAGGATCAGGGTGGTAAAGACTGTTTTTCATTAGACATCTCTTTTCTAATGTTTGGATTTTTATCCATTTGTGTAAGAAATTATAATTCAATTTTTTAAAGGAAAGGTGCAGGCTGGAATGAAGGCAGGTGGGGAGACTGGCAGGTAGAGGGAGGTGGAAGAAGCATCTTTATTTAGTTTTTGTCTTAGTTGCTCCCCTGAGATGCGAACCTGCGTCTTGGGACGGACGTGGCCTGTGCTCAGCCGGAGTCAGTGGGTCTAACTACTACTCCACCGGGGTGCCATCGCTTCGTAATTAGGGAAGAATGAAAACTGTGTGAAGCATCACCCACAACTCCCATGTAAGAGGAAAGAATGAACTTTCCATGCGTATTTTCACAGGAGCGTTTCCCATGCATCGATGCTTGTCTGCATGCCTGTGCAGTTATGAGTAATTATAGAACAAGAAAACATTTTCAAAGGAACCATGCTTCCGCGGTGACACTTGGATGGTGCGAGTGCCGGGTCGAGTGGGAATCTGCGTCTCCAGGCTTTCACATCTCAGCGTGTCGGTCGGCTTTTGCTGACAGGACGGCATCCCTGTGGGCGCAGTGGCTTCCCTGACGGGCGCAGGTTTCTCCCGGGCAGGCCTGGGCTCCGTGGCGGGTGCTGGGCTGTGGGTCAGCTCCACCCGGTGTCCTGCTCTGGGATGGAGGCCGGGGACAGCAGTTTGTGGGGCCTGTGCTCAGGCTGGATGTCAGGCCTGTGGGGGGCTGGCCCTCCGTGGCCCGGTGAGCCCGGTGGGGTGGGAAGCGCCCAGCACGAGGATGCGGAGGGTCGGGGAGCGTTTGCCAGACACCAGCCTGGCCAGGGCGTCTGTGGAGAAGCAGCGCGGGAGCCCACGGGCGCTCAGGAGCCGGCCGGCCAGCACGGTGCGGGGGGCGCGGTCCCGGTCCTGCTCCTGCCATCCCGTTGGCCTTGAACTGTGTCACATCGGTGACTAGAACGTCATGCTTACTTTTAATAACAACTTACAGAGCTGGTGGCAGCTCACCGCTGAGCGCTGAGCGCCAGCGCTCTCACCGAGTCCGCCAGCCCGGGAAGGCAGTTCCCGCTCTCGCTCCCATTTCAGAAGAGAAGACCCACGTGTGGAAGAGTCGCAGGACGGGACGTTTGCTCGATTGCAGGACCCAGCCAGATGCAAACCCCTGTGTCAGCGTGTGCACACGAGCGCACGTGTGTGCCTTTAGTCGCTGCTTTCTCATCTGCACGAGAGGGGTGGACGGGCCCCTAGGAGTGAGATTGCCTCTATCAGAATAACCCTCTGAGGGGTGTCATTGCAAGCCTGCCCATCCCGGGGAAGGCGTCTCCACGTTTTGGTACAAGGTCCTGCTAGCTTCGCCGATGTCCAGCCATCCTCCTGCTGGCCGGCCTCCTCCTGCACCAGGGGGATCACGTTCCCCTGCCCCTGGAGGGCAGCCAGGCCACGTGGTGGCCCTTGGTCCATGACGCACGAGAGAAGCAGAACCGGAGGATTCCGAGCCTGCGCCTCCCTGCTGTCTGCCCGTTGCTGTGACGACGCTGGAGACAGGTGGAGGACCGTCAGAGAAGGCGCTGAGACTCAGGCCCTATTTGTTAAGGGTCAGGATGGAAAGGGGGGTTGGGGACGCCTGTTATGGCCTCTCTGGCCGAGACCAGCCCCTTCCAGCTGCGCCGATGGTGTCGGCATCGCTGTGGCAGGTGCCGGACGGGACCCCTGCAGACCCCTGAGATCACCCTGGCGGGCCCTCGTGTCATTTGGACGCCCCTTCTAACCTGCGTTGGAATTTGTGTGACGACACCGGCTTTCCCGGGCCACCAGTGGACACGCCGGTCCAAGCTCCACCATCTCTTCAGCCCCCAGGCCACCTCTGCACTTGTCACCGACGCTCCTACCCCTTCGGCCGGGGAGACCCACAGATGTTTTCCTCATTAATCCGCAGACTCGGAGACACAGGTCGTGTTGAAATCAAAGCCACCACAGGGCTGAAACGAAGTCTTCGGGAGCAAGTCGCACTTCCACGCGGGACAGCATTCCGTCCTGACTCCGTGTGCACAGCGGGCACGCGCCCCTGCCGCCGCCCCAGCCCGCATGGCGAGCTCCCGCCCGTGTCCCCGAGGCTCCCGGGAGAGACTCACGCCAGACGACGGACGGACTGTCAGCTCCGTCTTGCCGTCCGGATGTTTTCCGCCAAAGCTTTCCATTGGATCTGCTGTTTTTAACACAGATTCTCATACCTGCACAGACCTCCGCAGCGATCCTGCTTCCCAGCACAGAGGCCTAAATAGAACGCAGTCGTTTCGGGATGGCAGCGACTAAATTTAGTTGTTATTAAAATAATTGATGGCACATTTCACAACTGTGTGTGCATCTAGGCTCCATCTTACTAAGCTCCCGGCTTTTTCCTTTGTGCTTTTCACACACACACGCAGCGTCCTCTCTGGCCTCAATGCGCTAGTGCGGCCCCACGGCCGTCGCCTTCAGAGGCGCTTAGCAGACACGTGGAGGGTGGCGGAGGGGCTCCCCAGGCAGGCACTGGTTGTAATTCCTGTCCCGTGCGATCTGCAATTATCGCCGGGCCAGCTACCCTGACACCAGGTCTGGAACACGGACCGGCTCAGTGAGTGTCAGTCACTGCTCACGAAGGGGGCGAAGGTCTCTGGACGGTCCCAGGCTTCAGCTGAAACCCCCTTGTGGTCCCCAGGCCACCCGGAGAGGTCGGCAAGCCTGTGCCTCTTGTCCCTCCCCCACTGGCGCCGGGCGGAGGGCACAGATGCGCGGGGACAGGTAACCCCCCGGAGAGAAGCCTGCAGGCCTGTCTTGAGCATCTGCCTGGACAAAGTGCATCTATCGCTCTGGGAAGGAATGTCACGTAGCAATGGCCGTGACAGTGAACGGCGGTTCCCGTCAGGAGCAATGAACTAGTGACAATCACTCCATGTTGGATGAAAGGGAAAGCTCAGGGGCCACATCGTGTCCAATGGGCAGCCCGAACCACTTCTGGACAGGAGCTCGGGTGGACGTGGGCGCCCACGGTGACAGGCACGTGGCCATGGGTGCAGCCCCTCGGGCCCCCGCTGCCGGAGCAGAGGGCCTGGGCCCTCGGGAGGTGAGTTTGTTGGAAGAAGCTGTCAGATAGAGAAGGAGGCCCCTGGGTTTCCCACAGGGGTCCCCTGGTCTCGGATGGCTCTCAGGCGCCCAGGCCTCCTGGGTGCCCAGATGGTAGTGGGACCCTGGACAGCGCGGTGATGTGGCCCAGCTGTTTTGGGGGTGGTTGGGAGGAGTGTCTGGCAGCCCCCGCCCCAGTCAGACCCAGTCCGGCCATGACAGCAGCCCGGAACAGTCCCCTGGGCCTGGGAGACAAGCAGGAGGGCGGCCCCCACCCCGGCTGGGGCTCTGGGGCTCCCCGACTGCAGTCTCCACAGTATGCGAAGTGCCGGCCCGTCCTGAGTCCCCCATGCCTGGTCCCGGCCAAGGGGCTGCTTTCTAGAAGCGTGTGTGAATGTGTGTGCCCGCGTGTGTGTGTGTGCGCGTCCTTGCGAGTGCCCGCTGTTCCTGGTCGGCCCCTGAGCCATTAAAGACGTGACTGGTGTCCCGGGGATGGTGCGGGGGCTGGATGCTAGGAAACCCTCCCCCAGGTTGTAGGCCCCTGGCAGGGAGAGCAGATTAATTTACCACGGGACATTTGCTTCTGACTTTTATATTACCTATTCCATCCAGAATTAATATCCGTAACCCTGACAAGGAAGGGCCAAGAAGGCTTTCACGAGGCGGCCCTGCCAGGCAGCCCGCTGCTTCCCGGAGGCGGCAGGGTCACGCATGGATCGATGGCTCACCACTTACTTAAAATGAACATCTTTACTCTCTTAAAAAGATGTCACCCTCAGAGCCCCGGAGGCCCAGAAGCTTCTTCCCACAGCACATCACAGCCGAGGTCTGTCGCCAAGAATTCCTGGGGTCCTGGACGCAGAAGGAGGTCTGTCTCCCCTGCAGGGAGCTCACAGCCCTGCCTCCCGCCCCCCCCCCCCCCCCCCCCCCCCCCCCCCCCCCCCCCCCCCCCCCCCCCCCCCCCGTTTCACTCTGAGCTTTTCCTGCTGGCCTGGGGCTGGCGACCCGCAGCCTCGCCACGTTTCTTACATGAATTCAGAGACCTCGGCCAGGCTCCAGCCCTCATGGACAGATGACAGCGGCTAAGAACAGGGGGAGCGCCCCCACTCCACTCCCCAGCACCCTGGGGGAGAGCCCGGCAGGGTGTGAGAAGCCGTCGGTAAGTGAGGCGCCAGGTCCGCCGGGGTGGGGAGGCGGCTGAGGACCGCAGACCTGACTCCAGGGGCTGGCAGAGGAGTTGGCGCAAGAGGACTCGCATTGGGGCCCAGCCTGGAGGGCGAACAGGGTGCAGAGGGGCTGGCTGATCTCTTTGCACATCTGCCTGGAAGCCCCACTGAGTGTGCGTAGACAGCCCTTTATCCGGTCACCTGACGGCAGACACCTAGGCTGTTTCCACGTCGTGGTGACTGAATCGCGCTGCCATGAACATGGAGGCGCAGACTGTTTCTTTTTTCAGATTAGTCTTTTGTCTTGTTTGTCTCCCTCCCCGCCCACAGGTCTGCCCTCCGGTTCTCGGGCTCCCCTCCCTTACTGCCCGGCCACGGTGCCCCCTGACGAGCGTGTGTGTTCCCGAGGAATGCAGCCGGCACCCCAGAAAGCACATCGCCGTGCAAACACCAGAAATAATGACAGTTTCAGAAACAATAAGTGAGAAAGCACGGAGGGCAGGGGAGGACAGGCACAGGGGCTCCTAGGAGAGGCTCTGAGTGAGCCTGCCCAGAACAGGCCGTTTCAGTAAGTGGCTCATCCTGAGCCTCGGCAATTAAGACTCAAGGGCAAACTCTTACCTCTTCCTTAACTACCAAGAAGAACTGTCTGTAATGACAGTTATTACCGCCTGGCTCCTGATGACCCGTCTGCAGGCGGGACAAACATCTACTTAAGCAAACAGCTCTCCTGTCCTTGCCGCGACCTCCCCTCGAGGCCCCGGGCCCTGTCCCTGTGCCTCGCTCAGGATGGCATCTATACTGCACTTGCTTTCTGCCTCACACCCTCTCATAGCTGTGGGCTCCCGCACATGCAAAATTAAATTTTCTTTCTCCTGTTCGTCTCTTAGCCAGTGTAATCATTAGACCAACTAAAGAAGCTGGAAGGGCAGAGGAAAGTGTTTCCTCCCAGCGTCGGCACGGGAGGCAGGCTAGATGAGGACAGGTGATGGGAGGGTCTCTATGGGAGGAACGGGGGCTGCGGGGGTCTCGGAGCCCCCAAGTCAGCAGCCTGGAGCTGCTACGAACATTCGCCAAGGATTCAGGGGGAACATAAGTTCCTTCCCGTCTCCTCGCCTCCCTCCCGGCCTTTCTTCCAGCAGGTGCAGCAGGAACGCAGGCGAGCAGGGCGGCAGGAAGAGAGAGGACGAAGAAGCATGTATTTATTTGATTTAGTTGTTCTCTTTGGCTGTCTGCCCAGCCCAGGTCTCGAACCCGGGTCCTTGGGATGTGTGTGGATTGGTCCTGTGACTTTATCTGCTAAACCACTTGGGTGTCCTGGGTGTCATTTCTTTGGGGTAAACACGGGGCTGAGTCCCCTCCTGCCCGCAGGAGCAGCTTGCCTCTCCGGCAGGCCAGCTGGAACGCCCGAGTGGGTGCCCGGTGTCCGTGACGCTGACCTTCTCTGAAGAGGCCACTCAGACCTTCTGCCCATGGCTTTCCAGGCCGCTTGCTTGGACCCTGCTGAGTTTGGAGAACTCTGGTTCTTAGCGCTCTGGGCCCCAGGCGGCGGAGGGAGTGTGGTTTGCAGGCGTGCCCGCCCCGCTTGCGGCCTGTCTTTTCGTGTCCTCGTCATTCCGAGGGCAGCCGCGTGCTCTTGGCTGAAGTCCACTTGCCCCAGGTTTTCTTCTTTTCAGCGTCTATGCTTTTGTTGTCATGATCGAGAACCTTTGCTGAACCCCCGACCCAAAAGATTTTTCTCCTGTTTTAGTCTCCAGATTACCTCCTTGTTGTCTTGAGTGGACCTAGGATCCATGTGAGGAAACGTTTTGTAAGGAGTGAGGTCCATTGTTTGCTCCCAGGCGAGCGTTCGGTTCTCCAGCCCCATGTGTTGAAGACACAGCGCTTGACAAGATTTTAAAGCAAACATTGATTTTCTGTCATTTATCCATTTTTCAGTTATGGTGTTTGATGATTTCTGTGAGTGCGTGAAGAGACGCTTTGTCACGATCCTTTACAGTTGAGACACCCGTCGACTTCGTGACGGAGGCCCCAGCCTCACCACTCTCCGCTCGGCTCCCAGCGGCTACCCTGTAAAAAGCTCCCAGTTCCCAGGGTCTCCGTTTCCGCGCGTCCTTCTGAACACCTGGCTTATTCAGGAAGGGCCCACGAGGGTGAGGATCTGCATCTGAGATTGTTCTCTGATGTCTTATTTTTCTCTTGATAGTTAAGTCTTTGATCCGCTGCACTCCGGTTTGCAATGAGGAGTGGGCTGGAAATTCAGCTGTGTTTTTCAAAATTAGCAAGAACTCCATTTATTGAGCAGTCCTTCTCTTCTTTATCCATTTTACAGGCACATTCATGACAGCCTCCCACCTCACCCCTTCTTTTTCTCCTTAAAAACCTACTGAGCAAGGCCAGGCTCTGTGTAAAGGCGGCAGGTCCTCTCTTGCCTTCCAGGTGAAAGACCCCCGGGTGAGTCCAGGGGATGGAGAGCAGGTGGCTTAAAATGCAGACAGACGTGGTGTTGGGGCCCCTGCGGGCAGTGGGGGGGTGCGCCTTTGCTGGGCTTGTCCTTCCCTCTGCCCGGTGCCCTGTCCCTCTCTCTGCCCGGTGCCCTGTCCCTCCCTCTGCCCGGTGCCCTGTCCCTCCCTCTGCCCGGTGCCCTGTCCCTTCCTCTGCCCGGTGCCCTGTCCCTCCCGCTGCCCGGTGCCTTCTTGCACAGTGGGCACCCCAGGACATCGCCTGCCAGCCTCCATCGCTGGTCTTGTCGGGAAGGCTATTCCGTGGCCGTTTTCACTGGCGTCTGGTGTGTCTGCAGCATAGGCAGACAGTGCACAGTCCTGCAAGTTTCCCAGGGTGAGCCCACCGCGGAAGGTGCCCACACCCGGGAGGGGTCTTCATGCTCCCTGCGAGCGCCCACCGGCGGTGGCAGGCTCATGAGCCTGTCTGCACCTAACATCCGTGGAATCCGGCAGGAGGTGCTCCGTCCCGTCACGGCCAGGCCCGCCCCGCCTGGTTCCGCGGTGCTGGGGACACGCTTCTGTCGCCCCCGCTTCACGCAATGCACCCTCAGGAGCGTCCGTGTGGGCGCCCCACCAGCCGTGAGCACACCCGGTGCACAGGTGCTCTTCTCTCTCCGGTGAGGGCCTCAGAGCAGAGCTGCGGGGCACGGGAAGGCGGCCGCACGGTTCCCCAAGTTTCTGCAGCCGTCCGGCCCCCCACGGGCCACACACGGCCTCCCAGGCCCCAACCTGCTGTGCGAGCCCGCACCTGGGCGAGTCCGTCTGGGTCTCCTAGCTGTGCCTGCTGACTAGTGGATGTGGGCACCCTCTCCGATGCCGACAAGCGTTCGGTAGCCTCTTCTGTGACCACCTGGCCATGTCTTTTGCCCATTCTTTCTTTGTCTTCTTTTAGAGTCTGCTATATTCTAGATGGAAGCATCTTTACTGCCTTTGCGCATGGTCAGTCCTTTAGAGAAACACCGTGTCAAGGTTAAAAAAAAAAAGGGCTGCTGCTTAAGATTCGTGGACTGCCACGCCGTGTGCCCATGTTACAGGCTTGGACATCGAGAGAGACGAGAGGCAGGCACTCGGCCTCCCCCCGGACACCCATCTCTGTGTATTCCACCTGCTTCCCTTCTCCCAGCTGAACTTGCAGGTCTCCCCCTTTCGTCTTGCCCAGCTCCCATAACGATGTTGGTCTTGGCACTTTTCCTGTTCATTTGGTGGATGGCAAGGTGGCCGTGTCTTCCTATCTCCAGTGGGTCACAGTTCATGAATCGAGAAGCTGTCGGTTTTGTCTGCTTGCCAAAATAGACTTTTTCGTGAAAGCTTTGTCCTTAGATGTTCCCTTCGGAAAGCACCTCTCCAACGGTAAGTGTGCCCCCTTTCCCCAAGCACTGATACCTCTGATTTTCTTTTCTTGTTCAATTGCATTGGCTAGTGCTTCAAGAAATAGCAAGTATCGTATCGGAACGCTCTCAGCCTGCCATGTGTCGCTCTTAAGTTAAACTTGGAGTTGATGTAGAGTCCACAGAAGACTGGCTTGGAGTTGATGTTTAACACTGAATACATGAACATTTTCTTTCCCGAGCCCTTTTTTTCTTACTGAGAAGAGTGTTTGGCCAAACCTCTCAGACGTGCCGGAAGGAAACCGTCCAGGGCTGGCTCCCTTCCCTTAGCTGTGGCGCATTGTTTTCCCGAGCCCTGCATATTCTGTCTGTTGATCATTTTAAAGGTTTTACTTATTTGTTTGCTTGCCAAACTGCCTCGGGAGTCTGAGCTGGTTCTAATAGGATTCTCTGATGTGTTCATTTTCTAATAATAGCAGCAAGTTGCTGATGTTTGGAATCAGCTAAGCTGCTCCCTCCAGAGTGTCCTCACTCAGGTCTCATTGCCAGCGTGCTCCCTGTCCCGACTCGGCTTCGTCCTCATCTGCCGCACACAGGATGGCACCGCAGCATCTGCTCTGCCGTGGGCCCGGCCAGCTTTTCCTGAAGCAAAGACGTGGCTGCAGAAGGTGTGCTGTATTTGAGCACTGAGGAGTGAGAGACTGGGAAGGGAAAGAGAAGCAAACCCCCCAGACAAAGGGATTTTGGTCAAGGTCACTGCTGGAAGCCAGGGTCCCAGTGGCATTTCTGGGAAGCACAGTGATTTCCCAGGCAGGACAGCTGGCTGTCACTGGGAAGGGGGCTTCTCCCCTCCGCCCGCCCTACCCTGCTTCCATGGGAGCTGACAGCTGCCCTGGGCACTGATGTCTCCATTCCTGGGGACCCTGGACCCAACCTGACTCTGGGAGAGGCGCCGAGGAGAAAGCAGACAGAGCTTGGAGGTGGGCCTTGAGGGAAGAGCCCACAGCCCGCTGCCCCTGAATCCCTACCTGCAGGCTCTATGCCCCGCCCCCGGCCCCCCCATCCCCCCCACTCCCCTGCCTGCTTAGCAGCCCCTGGTCCAGTGCAGTAGCCGCAGCAGCAGCAGCTCAGACCTGCCCAGGAAGAGCTCCCCGCCTCCGCCCTGTGCTGGCAGCCCCCCTGCCCCCCGTGCACACATAAGTCCCGGGAGACTTTTGAAAACAAACCCAAGGAAAGGAACTTCTTGGAAGATTAATGGAGAGAAACAAAATTTGTTAAGACAGAGACGGGCAGTGCGGCAGGCACCTCGCAGAGGAGCCGAGGGATTTGTATCTGCCACTGAGCTAGAGGCAGGCATGGCACTGCTGGCCAATGTCTGGTGAGCAGGGGGCACAGGGAAGCAGACTTGCTGCTGTAGTGAATGCAGAGAAAATGACAAGAGCATGGGGACCTGCTAGGGACAGAAGAGTGGACATACCAGCCATCCCCTGGCTCAGATCTCGTGTCTTCACATAAGCCCCTCCCTTGAGGACCTGCACTCCTACCTGAGAGCAGAGCTGTTCAGGTCTTCTTCACCTGCGCAGCCTCAGGACCCAGTCTAAGAAGGGCTGGGTTCTGACGTCCCCAACCCAAGAGCTTCCCTGGAACAGATAGGGTGGGACTGAGGCAAAGTTCCAGTTCAACCAGCCTCTGGGTCATCTAAGCCTCAGATACTTGGGATGTGTTTCCCAGGACGGAGAAGTCGGTTCTGCCTCTGAATGATGCGATGCCCCAGTTTCTGGTTCCCTGTAAAATAATTACTCTTCCCGGGAGGTCCTGGGCTCTCCGTGCGGTGGACAGTCGATGAGCGCGGTGACGGATGGCTGCATGCCTTGGGTTTTATTTGAAGAAAAGAAAAGCGCATCCGATGGCAAAGGTTGTCTCTCTGCCTGCTCATTCAGCCGCCATCAGACGGGGGGACCCGGGAAAGGCAGCTTACATAGACAAAAACAGGGGACTCTGAATTGAAGAAACGCATCCTTTTTGCCAGACTGCACTGACGCCAGGCACCCGTGACTGTGTGGTCTGGGCCCACCAGCAGCAGTTAGGCAGTGGCTGGCCCTGCGTCCAGTGCCCCAGACCCAGGGCCGGTGTAGGGGCGAAGGGCCCCGCACCCTGGAACACCTTCCAGGGCATCAAGGAATGAAGGAGTCATGGCTCTGAGATCTCCCTTTTCACGAGAGGTTCAAGGCCTCAGGATGTGGCTGAAGCAGCTGATGGAAATGGGAGACTGGGGCAGAGACTGGCAGACTCCCTCAAAATGTCAGGAGGTGGGGCCACAAACATAGGGGAGAGGCTGGGGTGGGGCGTGGCTTCTGGTGGTGGAGGGGGGCAGACTTCAGAGGCCGGGGTCTGGGGAAGTGTGTCTTGAAGGCAGCAGAATGGCATGGCACACAAGCCCCCTGTGGGGACAGCAGAGATGCATTCAGATGAGTTGGGGCCAGCCACCTCCTCTAATGTCTGCATGGGTGGTTCTAGAAATCAGGGAGGTGCCTTTGGGGGAATCTGATTGGAGGAGGTGATATGGGGGGACTGGAGCTGGGGTTGCAGAGCAAACCCATCATGTTGGTTTAGATGACGTGCTTTATCCGGGGCTTGAGGTGGGTGAGGGGTTCACGGAAGTTGAGGGAAGGTAAAGCCATTTCTCCTTATAAACCCTATCTTGGATCTGCCACTGGCAAAACCAGAGAACACCAGAACATTCTGCTGACATCCCCTGCAGGACCTCCACTCTTGTAGCAAAGAAATCAGGCCTCCGGGAGCCTGCGAGGGCTTCATTCTACCTGCTTTAGGGGTTATTATGTATTTATGATTAATTTGTTAAGGGAACGGTGCAGGAATGAAGGTGAGCTGAGGCAGGCAGACAGGCAGAGAGGGGAGGAAGAAGCACTTTATTCATTTTATTTCAGTTGTTTCCACCAGCCCCAGGATGCAAACTGGATACCTGGGAACATGTATAGGCTGTGTCCAACTGCGACTCCTCCTGGGCTATTCTTATCAGATCTCTCCATTCCTTTAGTCTTTCAAGACATACTTGAAGTTCAGGGCCTGAGGAAGGCAGAGAAGCTTGCATCTGGCCCCAGGCCTCTAGAATTTGGAGCAATTGCTCCATGCAAGTCTCGAAGTCCGCAGCTGCCCTACCCTGTCGAACACAGCCCCCACTCTTCTCCACCCTAAGTGCTTTTAAAGGCTTCTTTGAAATGTGGGACAATTATGCAAGCTGGGGAAAAGGAGTATGTAGAGCAAATATTTAACTTCGCGTTTGGTATGTTGAAGTCACCGCCCCATGCAAATCTCTCAGGCATTTCCTATTAAGATTGACTTTAGAAAACCTGTATGCTGTTTTCCTGGGAGACAGATTGGGGTTTGACTAGGGAAGGCTGCCACACCCGACGTTGTTCTACATGCGTGGGTACCTGGCACCTCCCCGCCCCCCAGACTAGACCTCGCCGCCAGAAAATGCTCTCCCTTCCCACATACCGAGAACCCAGGACCCCGAAATCGCCACCGCTTCCTCGGACGCAGTGATCGGCCGATGGCCCAGGCATCAGGCCGGGGGGCGTGAAGCGAGCACCGCCCCGCTCGGAGCTGGGGGCCGGGCTCAGCCCAGTTCCTGTGGGCTTGGCAAACCAGGAGAAGTCGAGTCCTCATAAGGACCCCGGGCGTCAGAGGAAGGTTGTTTGTATCCCCCGCCCGCTCAGGTTCTGCGCCCTGGAAGGTGTCGCCCAGGTGGAATTCGCCTGGGAGGCAGATGGCGGCGCGTTACCAGGTACAAAGTTTTCATTGGCTCCGCACACCTTGCGGTGCGCGCTCGGCCTCCGTGTCTCCGAACCTATCACCATAATGAGAGCCGGCCGCGTTCGGGATAATCCTGCAGAGTGAACCGGCCTTTGGAAAATTAAGGGACTTTCTGGTCCGCTGGGTTTCACCCGGAGGCGGGAGCCGCGCAGCCCGGGGCGGGCGGGGCCGGCGGGGCGGGGCGGGCGGAGGCGGCGGGCGCGCGCGTCCCCCGGGGTTGCCACAACAGACCCCGTCGCGCCCCGTCGCCGCCGCGCCCGAGCTGGGGAGGCCGCACAGACCGGACCGCGCCGGGGCCGAGATCCCGGGCGACCGCCCTGGTCCTGCGCCGCGCGCGTCCGCGGGCGCCCCTCCCCCACCTGGCAGGGCGCCGCCGCGGCGTCCAGCGCCCGGGCGGGCGGGGCGGGCGGGGCGGGGCCGGCGCCCCCGGCTCGGCACCTGGGCGGCCGCGCTCCGGCTCCAGCGCGCGGGCGGGCGGGGCGCCGCTGGAGTCCCGCGGCCCAGCCAGGTGCGCCCGGACGCTGACGCCCGCACCCCGGCCTGCAGCCGCCCCCGACGCGCCGCGGGGCGGCCGGAGCAGGTAGGACGGCGGCCCGGGCGGCGGGGCGCGGGGCTGGGACACCTCGCGCGGGTCGGGAAGGACGGTCGGTGGCCCCGAGCGGGCGCCCCAGCCTGCTCCCGGGCAGCATTTGGGTGCGTCGGACGCCAGGAGCACCAGGTGCCGGGTCAGCGCCGTCCTGCACCCGCAGGGCCTGCAGCTGGAGAACCGGGGAAAGGGCTCCGCGTGTCCGGGTGGGGTCCCGTCTAGTCACCCCCCGGACCTCGTGCGGTGTCGGAGCGGTTTAAAACGCGCCGCGTCCCCGCCGCCCCCGCCGCCTGGCAGCCGACCCGCCGCCACCGCGCCGGCGGGGCTCCTTACCCCGGGTCACCGCCCTGGGCCCGGGAACCTGAGCCCGCTCGCCGCGCGAGGAAGCGGCGCGGGACCGCCAGGGGGCGCACGGGGGCGGGGACCTGCGCCGCGTCCGCGGTCCGCGGAGACCCGGTGCGCTCGCCCCAGTCGGTCTCCAGCGCCTGGAGCCCGCGGCCAGGTGCGCGCGACTGAAGCGCGGGCGCGGGCGCGGGCGCGGGCGCGGGCGCGGGGAGGTCCGGGCCAGCACCGGCTCCCGGGGTCCCGCAGAGGCCCCGCCCGGCAGCGGGTTCTACCCGCCGCACTTCGCGGCAGAGGTGGGGGACCCCGACTGGTGCAGGTGGGCGCCCCCTCCCGCCGCCGCCAGTGAATTATGCAGGAGGCTGGCACCGGCGCGCTGGAGTTGCTCAAGTTTCCCTGGCAACTTTCGCCCGGGCATCCCTCCTCCCGGCGGCCGGGCAGGTCCGCCCGCGCAGCTTGCAGCCCGGGCGCCTCCGCAGGGCGGCGCGGGCCCAGGGTGCCCGGCCCAGCAGCGCGCCGGGAGACGCCCACCGCGCGGTCTCCCAGGAGCCGGAGCGGCTGGACGCCTGAGCAGGTGCGAGGCCCTCGGGGTCGGGGTCGGGTCGGGGGGCCTTCGACGTGCCGCGCTGCCGCCGGTGTGCGCCGCGGGGGCGGCTCAGTTTCGCCGGGTCTGGGGGCGCGCGACAGGTGCGAGGCCGGGGCTCCTGGCCGTGGACTCGGTGGCCCAGCTTTTAAAGAGATCTTGGGAGGCTGGGTATGAGAAGGCGCGTGGCCCCTGGGTTCCCGGGAACTCGGGGCGCGGGCATGGGGGCCTGGAGGGCGGGCGGCTGCGGGCGCCGACCTGGGGTCCGCAGGGGCCTCCGAAAATAGAGCGGCTTCCACGTGGAAATCCGAGGTAGTGAATTGGATAGTTCTGTGACCTCTTTTTTGTTTGCAACTCAAGTTCTAACATTAATGAGGTCAACCTGCTAATTAAATTAAGCTCCACGGAGCAGAGTGGTAATTTGGGAGGGTCTCGCTTGGGGCTGTGGGTTTGGCCTCTGCCTGGAGCTCGCCTCCGGGTTTGCTGATGCCCGGGGATTCAGCATAGACCCGGCTACCTGATGTCGCATCAGGGAATGATCAGTGAGACCTACTGTGTGAGGGACAGGTCCTGGTGCCCCGAGGCTGGGGAGTCCAGAGTTGCTCTGGAGGCACCGATTTTGGAGAGACTGGTGGGTGGTGGTAACGGGCTTCAGGTGATGATAATTGTACAGCCTTTGTTTGCCCAGAGCCCTGTGCCCTGGGTTCTGTGGTGATTAAGAAGGGGAAGCCGCTGCGTCGCCTTTAAGGGTGTTAATAAGTGACAGTGGGAATTTTTGCCCAGAAAGTCACAGTCTCCTTAAGGAGCTGCGAGGGAGCCCCTTGTCTTCACAGAATCGGCTGCCTTCTAGGAGTAGGGTGTTAGGCTCCCCACGTCTGTGTGCTGCAGGAATCCGTGGCTGCGGAGCCATTTCTGGTTTTCTGGGAAGAGCTGGGAGTGGGGGGCCTGGCTTCGGTCCCCCTGGAGGGAGGCTGCTAGCCTCCCGGGTCCAGAGGCCCACTGATGAATAAGGTGATCTGCCTGGAAGGGGGGTCCTGGGGATCTCTGCGCCCACATTCTTCAAGGATGATTTGCATTCGAAAGCCCTATTCATATTCAGGTGAGTTTCCTAGAGCTTTTCATTTAGTCATTTCTTTGGCCGGTGCTGGGGGTTGTGTAGCCGACCACGCCTTCCAGGTCACTAGGTCACTCTGTCTAGGCCTCTGAGCCCCCCGCCCCCCGCCCCCCAGGGGATCTGGACCCTCTACCTGGCCTTTGTGAGGACTGCGCAAAGGAGGAAGGTGGAGAGAGAATGGCAATGTTTGTTTCAGTTAAGTGCTGGAAGGAGGATGGAAGAGAAACTCAGGGAAAATGCAAGGAGAGCCCCCACACAGGACACACTAGCAAGCACGGCTTTGCACAGAGAAAGCATTTCCATGTTCTACTTGCTTTCCTTCCAAAGGGGTTCTAAACGCCAGCGTCCTGTGTCCTTGTCCTTTCCGGGCTGTAATGGGGGTCTCCCAAGTGGACTCAGGGTGGGAGTTGCTGAGGGGACGCACTGTGTCTCCTATTCCAGTGGGGATTGTGGGGTTCCAGCTTCCTGCTCCAGATGCTGAAGCCCACCCGGAGCCCTGGGGAGGGAACCCTTAGGGTCCCCACCGTCCTGGTGACCTGTGACCACTGTGCCTTCCCCTCCGCTTTGACAGGGGACTCTCCCGCGATTGGGCCCTTGCTGAGAGTGCAGGCTGACTGCACTGTGCGAGGGGCCAGGAGCCCCAGCACCTGTGAGCTCGGAGCTTGCTGTCCTCCCGGGTCGGAGGTCACCTAGGGTGTATTGGCTTTCTCTGCATGCTGCATAGAAGTGGACTTGACACATAGTCATCTGAGGGCCTGCTGGCCACAGGGGCTGTCCCTAGAGCGTCCAGGCTGGTGGGGAGGAAGACTGAGTGGGACGGGGCTAGTGGGAGAAGTGCCCCGGGTCACTGAAACGCACAGAGGGAGGGTCCCCAACCCAGTGTGCAGGATGGTGCTAGAAAAGCACCTGAGGAAGGGCCGGGTTGTCTGGTCACTCCTTTGCAGGATTCCTGCGAGACGGAGCTGGGCCTGGAAGCTGCCCAGGCTCCACCTCCCTGACCGGTCAAGGCTGCAGGTTTCAGATGATGGGTTGCAAGGATGTGGGCTCCCGGCTGCCCAGAGTTGGGGACCAGTGTGCCCCCGAGGGAAGGGAGAACCCTGGAGCTTCCACTGGGGGGTGGGGGCAGCTCCTAGCTACACAGGTTTAATTGCACCAGAACCAGGAGGTGTAGGGGGGACCGGGGCGGGGGAATCCTTGCCGAGGACGGTGACCACACCTAGCTGGCGCGGAGTCCTCAAAAATTATTTTTCGCTTGTCAACTCCCTCGAAGCATCGCTTTAGAAAACTCTCTTCTCCTTTCTTACAACACTGCCATAGGAAAAATTCAAGTCGGCTGCTGAAAGATTGCCCTCCCAGCTCCTTCATAGTCACCTGAGCCTGCCAGTCACTGTTTTCCCAGATCCCCTTGCAGTTTTGAGTCAACATCCAGTATTGTTCTTCAGACCTTTTAGTGTTTGCCAGGGACGTAGGCCTCCCCCCGTGAGGTAAATATTGACATTTCGAAAGTAACTGTTCCCTAACTTGAAGGCCCGCCCCTGTGTCTCACCAGCCCCCAGGATCTGACACCCCCACCGTCCCTGCCAGAGCCTCCAGGAGGACCCCCCTGCCCTTCCTGTGCCTTTTGTTCCTGAAACCATGCTGCCACTCCCCCAGAATCATATCCAAATGTAATAGACTTTCATGCTCCGAGGGCTTTTATTAATCCAGCCAGCACACTTCCCTGCCAGAAAGAGATTTCCTGGGACCTAGAGTTGTTTAAGTACTTTAAAAAATTACTCCTGCTTGAGAAAGCAGAGCGCTCCAACGCTAACTGCATTAGGATTTTTAGAAATGGGAAAGGAAGATGTCGCTGGAAACGCACTTGTTCCTGAACAGGCGGCGAGGTCTGGGGTTCTCATCAGAGTCCTTGCTGAAGTGCCCTGCTCTCCGGTCTCCCCTTCTCTGCGCCCCCTTCCCCTTCCAGGAAGGCCTGTTCTCCTGCAGGGGTAGCTGGGGCCCCCAGCGTTTCTGGAAGGACTGGTTCCCTTTAGACTGCGCCCCTGGGTGGGGTCCTAGAGCCCTGCTGTGAAGCCCCCACGGGGGACCACTCACCCTGCCCCGGTGCCCACCTGCAGGTGGTTCCCGCTGGCACGGTGTGGCCGCTTTGGTGACATTAGTCACAGGTGATGCCACCGGCTGCTCCACATGGCCCTGGCCCTTTGGGCTGAGGGGTCTGCCCCGACTGCCCTCCCTGGGGGTCTTCAGCTCCTTCACAGGCTGCACAGGAGGAGTCAGAAGCTGCACCCCAAGTGCCGGGCTGATGTACAGGGACCAGCTCCCAGGGGTTCTCATGGGCCTGTGGTGTGACGGGAGCCTGAGAGGCGCTGGGGGCTGTGCCCCAGGTGGCCCGCAGAGAGGGTCACGTGTCCTGTACGGCCCCGGGCCGACCCAGGTGGGCCGTGGGCTCTGAGCTTCCTGAAACCCAGCGTGGGCCCTTCCCTGGGAGGAGGGTGCTGGGCTGTGTCTGCTGAGGGCACAGGATGCAGCTGATGCTGCCTGGTCAGCCCCGAGGGGCAGCCAGTGTGAAGTCACAGGCCCCAGCCGGCAGTGTTTGTTGACTTGAACCTCTTGCCAGTGATCGCTGGGACTGTCCCTCCCCGGTGACCTTCAGCTCCCAGAAGTCACCCGACCAGTCTGGCCACTGGCCTGTTCTTTCTTGGCCTGGCCTGTGGTGTCCCAGGGCCAGAGGGGCGGCCCTCAGGCCCAGCTCCCTGCCCAGGGTGGCGAGGGGACGTCCACCTCTCGATTCCTTGGTGCCCGCTGAAGCCAGCATGTGGGGCGGTGCAGCCGGAGGCCAGCTGGCTCCTGAAGTCCCGCGGACACGGGTCCCCCAGACCCGTCCATGTGGTCATGACGCTGTCTTGGCCATCGGCCCCGTCATGGTCCTGAGAGGCCCCAGGCTGAGCTCCTGCCTGGAGCAGACACGGGCATGGACGCGTTGAGGGTGCGGGCGAGAGACACACTTTGATGTGGCCAGCCTGGTGGGTGGGGGTGGACGCTTACTGCATCTTATTTGGCTAATGGTGTGAGCCCCTCGCCATGTGCTTATTGATCATTTGTAGGTCTTGTTTGGGGAAATGTCTGTTCCAGTCCTCACTCACTTTATTTACTTTTCGGTCCTTTTATTATGTTGTAAGAGTTCCTTATATCCTGGAGACAAATCCCTTATCAGACATACCATTGGATGCCATTTTCTCCCCTTCTGTGTCGTCCTCGCTTTATCGAGGGAGACTGTGAAGTTTGAAGCATTTGAATTTTGAGGAATTCCTGTTTCTTTTTTTTGTTTTGGTGTCACTTCTGAAGACGGATTTACCTCACCCGAGGTCACGGCAGCTGATGTCTGTTTCCTTGCATGTCAGTCTCTGCTCCGTCCTGAATCGACTTTTGGAGATGGTGTGAGGAAGGGTGGGCCTCCTTTTTTTTTTTTAAGAGAAAAGTGCGGCCGGGACGAAGGTGAGCGGCAAGCAGGCAGGCAGGGAGAGAGCGGAGGAGGAAGAGCTTTATTTTTCACTTAGTGGTTCACACTGGTTGTTCACCCAGGCCCCCAGGTCTTGAACCTTGGACCTTGGGTTGTATGTGGGACTGCTCCCAGGTGTAGGGGGCCGCTAGGCCACCAGGGTGCACCCTGGTCGCCGCCTCTTGTATGTAGATGACAGGCGTCCCGGGGCCGTGTGTGGAAAGGTGATTGATGCCGGGACAGCGTAGCGTGGAATCTACGGGGCAGTTTGCAAGTATATGAGTGGAAAACTCAGCTGCAGAACTTGGGACACCTAAGAGTGAGGACCCCAGAGACGGGCTCTCAGCTTAGCAGCCGGTGGGTGTCTAGGACACGCCCCTAGGCACTGCAGTGGTTTTTGCTCCGGGTGACCTGGCCACGCCCACACAGGAGGGCGCCCCGCCCTCACACAGACAAGTGTTCATCTGGCCGGTGGGAGGGGGGGCGCCTGCGGTCCTGCACACACGTGCACACACACACACGTGCACACACGTGCGCGCACACACGTGCGCGCACACAATCTCTTGATGTAACCCTTCCAGGCCCACAGGGCACTCGATGCTCTGTTTCTGCTTTTAATAAACTTGCTGTGTGTTCCCGGCCAGGTGGCTCTCCCGCGAGTCCTTTCTGGACGGACCCGCAGGCGTCTCCTCGGCTCCTCGGTGTGTCTCGCTCACCCTCACCCGCAGCAGCGATGCCTGCCGTGAACCGTCGCGGCTCCCTTGTTGGCAGTCGGTTGGCCACTGGGACTTGGCACCGTCCCCGACTTGCCAGGCTGCCCCTTCCATGTCTGTCCCTCCCCGGGCCGCGCCCCGCAGGCAGGCTGGCCCACTGCCGCAGGTTTGGCATCAGGGAGGGTAAGTCCTCCAAGCGCGATCTTGTCTCCGTGTTGCTTGCACTGTGTTGATTGTCCATATGGGTTTTAGCACCAGCTTCTCCCCTGCCCACCTCCACAGAGACGCCAGCGAGGGTTGGATGGAGGTTATTTTGAATCTGTAGCGAGATTTGCCATCTTAACAACACGACGTCTCTGATGCACACACTTGAAGTAGGTTCCCACGGCGTTAGTTTTTAAAATTTCAACAATGTTCTCCAGTTTTCTTCTTTCTTTGCCATGCAGTGGAGAAGACAGAGACTAAAATAAATGTACAATTCAAGCTGTGTCACTTTTGAAAGTGACATTTATTGAGAGAGAATTCCCTGTCATACGCTCACACTTTGGAGTACCGTGCAGTGGTTTTTATTAAAGCCACAAATTCGGATAGAACAGCTGTCTGATCTGAGACTATTTTCACGAACTCCCCCCGCAAAGAAAACTCAGACATGCGAACGCTCATTGAGCTCTTCCGTCCCCCTGTATGCAGCCCTGGGAAAAAAACGAATCTTTCTGTCCCTCTAGGTTAGCTTTTCTGGGCGTTTTGTGGCGGGTATCAGAAGCCCCCCACTGCTGTGACTGAAAACTCGTCTGTTGAACTCTGCTGCCTCTCAAAGATCCATTCGCTCACTAATATTTTCTAGTTTTCAGCGATACACTTGAAACTTCTGTGAACTCCCAAAGCACATGTGTTTTTATATTGTCTAGTAAATGACGTCGTTTCCTTAATCTCGGCTTCTTGTCGGTCACTGCTAGTGTGTGTGGTCCAGGGACGGTGTGTGTGCTGGTCTTAGATCGTGGAATCTTGTGCTGATTCGCTGGTGCTGGTCATTTCTTAGCGGCTGTCTTAGGGTTTTCTGCACGCGGGCCCCTGTCACCTGTGACTGGACATCGCTTCTCCTCTCCAGTCCTCACGCCTTCATCGCAGTCTTGCCCGAGAGCCCTAGTCGGAGCCTGCAGAGCTGTGTGAACAGAAGACAAGGGTCTGGTGTCTCAGCCCCGACCTGGGGCTGGGCGATGTGTGTCCTGCTCGTCCTGCAGTGTCGTAGACGCGGAATATATGCAGGGCTTTGTTGAAGGGATATTGCGTGAGAGCATGAGCTAGGTTGAGGGCATGCTTCTCTAGGCACTGCGGTAAGTGCATCACTTCCAGTCTTTGCTCCACTGCAGAGCTGATCCCCTTTACCCCGTGTGTCCCCCACCCTGTCTTCCTGCAGCCGCCGATTGCCTTTTTGTTTTTGTCTACAGGTCTGTGGGTCTTTGATTGAGTTCTTCTTTTTCTAAGTCTATTTTTGTTTCATTTAGTTCATTTGTTTCTGGGGTGTGACATGCATTGATTTCTAGTTGCAAACCAACCTTCCGTATTTGGGCTCCGTCCCACTGGGTCCTGGCGTGTCACCTTCTTTCTTCTAGGGGCCGGTCTCGTGGCGCCTTTCGACCCGTGGCTGCAGGAGAGAGACTGGCCTGTCGTTTTATTTTCTTGTCCTGGTGTCAGGGAAGATGGTCTCATAACATGAGCTGGGAGGTCGTCTCTGTGGGACAGACGTGGAGAGTTGACAGGAATTCTTTAACTGTTGGAAGACTCCGCTCCAAAGAAAGCCGGCCTGGCTCTGCGTCCTTAACCCAGCGTCTGCCTGTGGGAGTCTGTTCTGTCTGCTGCTTCTCGAGGCCCCGCTGTCACCGCGTGTCTCTGAAATCTGTCCCCCTCTCCTCGTCACTTCTCGCGCCTCTGACTTGGCTGGCTGGGGCCTTTCCCCATTTTTCTTGACCCGTCTAGCATTTGTCAATGTTATCGATACTTTCAGAGAACCAGCCCTGGATTTCCTGGCAGATTTTTCTGGCTCGCTCTTCTGCTCTCCGTGTCATGCACCCCCCCACCCCATCGTCACGATTTTCCTCGCTCAGCTGGCTTGTCTTCAGCTGGCTCTGGTTTCACGACGTGGAGGAGAGGCTGGGGACTTGAACTTCTGAATCTCGCGTCGGCATCCACGCCCGTCAGTCGCGCTGCCCCATCGGTGCCTCCCAAGTTGTGAAATGTAGTTCATGTGCCTTTTCACTCATTTTAAAGTACTTTGCGTCTCCCCGTGAGCCTTCTCTGACCCCCTGGTGATGCCGCTGTGTTTAATCTCCCCGACGGTGGATTTCTCAGGTTTCTTTCTGTCTCTGGTTTCTCATTTCACGGGTTGTTGGGGAACATTCCTGCCTGGTTTCAGTCCTCTCACGGTTCTTGAGTCTTCCTCGTGGCGCAGCGTGTGGCCGGCCCTGGGGGGAGCTCCGCCGGCCGGAGGAGGGTCAGGGCGGAGGGTCCCGTCTGCGTCCAGGTCCTTCTCGACGCCTGGCTCTATGACTCAGACAGACAGACCTTCCTGCCCCTGGGCCGGACTCTGGTCAGCGGGCACTGACGCCGAGAGAGACTAGGCAGCGGAGGTGGGCCTGGTCCGGGTGAGGGGGCCCCGCTGGAGGATTTTACGGGCTGAGGGAGGCAGTAACTGAGACGTGAGATGAATGCACATGGGTGGAAAACCTCTTTTTTCCACTTAACATTAAACATTGTGCTAAAATATACCTAACGTGGCACGCCCTGCTGGAGTAGTGGTTGGATCTGCCGCCTCTGACTGAGCGCAGACCACATACATCCCAAGGACCCAGGTTCACATCCCGGGGTGGGGGGTGGTGGGGGGACAGCGAAGATGAACAACTAAATAATAATGAGTAGAGTGCTTCTTCTCCTCACTCTTCCTGCCTGCCTCTGCCCGCCTCCATCCCTGCCTGCACCTTTCCCTAAATAAATAAGTAAATCAATAAAACATCACGACAGTTTACCTCTGTGACCATCTTCAGGCGTCCAGCTCACATTGTGCAACCACCCCCACCGTCATCTCATTCCTCTTCCAAAGGGACACTCCTGTCTCTGATGTGGCGACCTCGGGTCCCCTCCGAGTGGGCCACACAGCCTCTGTCCTTTGTCCCTGGTTCCTGTTACGGGGCACAGTGTCCTCTGGACCCTCTGCGCTGGAGCCGTGTCTGAAGCCTTCCTGTTCACGGCTGCATGATGCTCGCTGTGGAGGGGCACCTGTCTCGTGCATGCTTCGGTGGGTGCAGGTCGTGAGTAACGCTGCTGCGAGTGTGGGAGTGTTTGTCTCTTCAGCCTCCTGCTTTCAGAAGGCACGTTTTAAGCAGTGACCAGTCCCAGCCTCCTCTGGTTGGGATTCCAAAGTGGGGACTTCTGCCCATTTGCCTCCCTCCAGGCTGCTTTCTGGGGGCAAAGCAAGGGTGACTCTGTGTCCACTTCTCGTTCTCCAAGGGAGGGGAGGAACCTGACAGAGGTTCCGTCAGGTCTAGGCCAGGACCCAGGAAGGCTCTGAGCCAGAGAGAGGGCAGGGAAGAGGCGGCCTCCTGCAAATGTAGCTCATTAGCCAGTTGGGCCCTTTCCGAGTGCCTCATGACCTTGAACGCGGCTGGTGCCTGCCGTGCTGTTTACCCATCTCAGGCGCCCTTGGCGGTGGCGCGTGATTGCTGGCCCGGGGGACCCTGGGTGGCCTGCGAGGGGTGGGGCAGGCCCGCCTGTCACCCTGACAGCCCCTTGCCTGATGGCCACTTAAACAGCCATCTGGCCACACAGCAGGGCTGCCCATGTTAACCGCTGTTTAATTTCTCCTGGAGGCGAGCCCCCTTCCAGTCCCTGGTACCTTGGGCTGTCTCAGTGTGTCTCTTGCAACCTGGGGACGCCCTTCCCCAGGGCCACCTCTTCCCAGGTCTGTTGTCAGAGAAGTGGTCTGCATGCATAATCCCTCCTTGCCCTTCAAGGGGTCCTGTGGAGTTATGATTGCACCATACATCCTCAGAACTCCCTGTATCCACCCTCTCCAAGATGTGGGATCCTCTGATGAGCAGGAAAGGGTATCTCCTTTTAATCTGCTCCGCCTTGGATTCATCACAAGCCTCTTCCAGTTTATCGGTCATTCAGCTTTCTACTTTCTGAATTTCGGAGAGCTTGCTTCTTGTTGATTTGCAGATGTTCTTTATATACGATGGCTATGACATCACCTGGTATGGTGTCTTTTCACTTTTGTTTGCTGTGTGTAGCCTTTGGCCATGCAGAAGTTTGGGATGTAGTCCAATGTTCTTTTCTCTCTATGATTTCTCCTACCCCCTTGTCCTAAGACATGCTCATCTAATGATTTTAATGTTCTGCTTTTCATCATCATTTATAAAAAAAACCCATCTGGAATTCACACCATGTCTAGTCAGAGATGGGGGTCTAATCGAACCTATCCACCCCTGTCTGCTTTGTCCTCAGTCCTGGAACCAGCTTCCCTGTTCACTTGGGGATTGGTTTTGGCTTCTCTCTTCTCTGAGGCAAGTCTATTGACCTCAGCCCTAAGTCTACACTGTGTGTTTACAATCCCTTTCAAGGAAGCTTTGCTACTTGGCTGTTTCACTGCCTCTAGACCACAAACAGCCACGTTGCAAATGACTCCATTTTGTGGTTGAGAAGAAGCCACTTAAGGGATGGGTCAGCTCAGTATTCCCAGCTAGACAAGGCAGAGCAGACTCATGCGGCCCCGTGCACGGTCAGCCTGGGGCCTCATCCACCTGAGGAGCCATGATCCAACCTTCAGCATCCAGGACAGATGCATCCATGGCGAGAAGCCCGGGCTGGCGCTGTGGTGACTGGCCACAGAGTGGGACCACACCTGACCGCCGAGCACTGAAGTGTGGCTGGTGCCTTGTGCCTACATGGTGCTGTTTTGCACGTAAATGAAATATATTAGGGGTGTTGATTTCAGCGCTTTCTTTTTCTCCTTTGAAGTATAGCTCCTGGGACATTGAAGAAAACATTTGCAGATGGAATGATCTTGCTCAGGGATGTTGCATTCTTTGCTGGGGACTGAAATCTGTTTCCTTGTTTCTTGTCTTGGGGCCCCCAGCCCCCCAGCATTGCCCTGTCGCCCACCAGTGTATTCTTGGGTGAAGACCCTTCTTCTGACAGGAGCCCCTGATTCAGTGACAGAGTGGGATTAGACCCCCGTTACCGCAGCCCCACCCACGAAAGGGCTCTGTCTCGAGTCAGGCTGGAGTGTGGGTCCAGGCCCAGCCCTTTGGAGGGCCTCACTGGTTGGGCCCTAGGAAAGCCTGTCCAGAGTCCCAGTCGCTTTCCTGCTGGGCCCCAGATCCCACGGCTGGAGGGCTCCTCCAGACCCTGTGACCCGACTCTCCACCTAGAACCTCCCTTCGCAGGGTCACCTGCCATACTGACCCAGACTCGGACAGCAGACGCGAGCGACCTCCCCTGTGCATCTCTGGGGTGGGGAGCAGCCAGGCCCCAGGAGCACCCAACAGACACAGGGACGTGTCCGCTCCATGCCGATGGCGGTCCCACCTGGAGCCCAGCTTCTGAGGACGGGGTGTGGGTTTGGCATGGGGGTGGGTGTCTCCAAGGACACCTGTCTGAGCTCTGGCTGGCGGGGGTCCAGCTACCCCCGCCTGGAAGCTGGAGGTCTGCCACTTCCTGCAGTGGTTCCTGTCTCTGGAGAGACCTCCGCCTCTGCTGCCAAAGGTCGGCGAGAGCACCGTCCGGGATGCCGTTGTGCCCGCGCCCCAGCAGCCAGGAGACCCTGGGTGTCGTCTAGCGGCGGCTCCTGCTACGTGCGTGTGACGTCAGGTTTGATGTGCTGTGTCGGACGGTCAGGTTTTGTGTCAGGACGTTCGGGGAGATGTCCCCTGGGAACAAGTGGAAGTTATTTCTTTACTGGTCAGGACAGAGGGTTCCTGGGTGCCCAGCTTCGTGGCGGTGCTGGCCAGCGTGGCCAGGACCAAGCAGGTGGGGTGCCCGCACCGCTCGGCCCTTGTCCCCAGGGCCTCGGGGCTCGGCGGCGTGTGTGGATGGCCCTCGAGTGCTCACGCTCGCCGTCCCTCGGTGGCCGCTGAGGTGCCTCCGCTCTGGGTGCAGCGGCTGGGTGACCTCGGGCCTCCGTTTTCTCATCTGTGAAGCGAGGTGTTGGTGCTCGCTGGTGGCTCGGGTGTTACGTCTCCGGCTCCCGCACAGTCCACACACATCACACATCCCAGGGACCCGAGTTTGTGTCCTGAGGCCAGGGAGCCACCAAGATGAGCAGCCGAATAAGCAAATGCTTCTTGCTCCCCTCCCTGCCTGCCTGCTCGCCTTCTTCCTGCCTCTTTAAAAACAAAAACAAACGAGGTCATGTGCATCTAGCGCTGAGAGTGGCAGATGAGACCATCTCTGCGCATCTGCTGCAGCATGTCTGCGGCGGGCGCTCCTGCGCGATGTCTGGCAGCCCTGTGACTGTGTCTGTGGCCCTGTGCACAGCGGGGGCTCCGTCCTGCTGTCCCCAGGGGGTCGGGGGACGCCCACCCCGTTCTCTGCAGCAAGCCAGGAGGGTCAGGAGAGGGGCCGACCAGAGCGCCTCACACCTGTGGTCCAGGGAATCGAGGGTCCTGTGGGTGGGGGCCCAGCAGGAGGAGCCTCCTGGCCCCGCCCTCCCCCAGGAGCTGGGGCGGCCGTGGAGTGTGCTGTCCCGGGGCCTTCTTCACATCGTGCCTCGCCACGGCCGCGCTTCTGTCCACGTGAAATGCTGCCCTCCCGTCTCGGGGGACGCAGCCGTGGGTCAGACGTGCGCTCGGCCTCTGCAGCGTTCCTGCCGCAGCACAGACACAAAGACGAAAGGTAAATGCAGGTGCGGGGATTGGTTCCCATGTAACTTTGTCAGCCTGCTCTGGGCTGGGCACCCATGTGCAGGAGGTTTTAAATTCCTTTGTGCTCGTCCATCAGATGAAGGCCAGTGATGATCGACCTGGCATCACTGTGGAGAGGACGCCCCAGGGGGTGGGCCAGGGATCGGGGCCTCCTGCGTGAGGGAGGGACAGCGCGGGGCTGGGTGCGGCACCCCTCCGGCCGCCCTGGGATGCACCCCAGGTCCCGCGCTCAGCCCCCGACACGCCAGGTCGGCCCGGTTCTGGGCCCCGTGCTCTGCGGTGCAGCCAGCAGGCCAGCTGCGATTCCTTCCCGCAGCCAGGTGCTCCGCCCTGACCTGCACCTGTCACTGCGATAGTAACATTGCTCCGTCACAGCTCTGTGCTCTCTTTACCCTGCATGGCCATCCCCTCTGTGACGGCTGGGGCAGCGGAAAGGAGCCCCCCTGGAGCCTGGGGCCCAGTCGGGAGTGACTGGCCACGGTGACCACAGCGATGTCCCCTCCGTCCTGCCCTCCAGAACTGCCCCTTCCTTTGGCAGGAGGGATGTGGGGTGGAGCAGAGAAAGCAGAAGTGGGGTCTGCTCCTCCAGCCTCCTTTTTCTCATCAGGAGAGTGGGCGAGTCAGATAAAGTCACTTTGCTGGCAGCCCAGACTTGGCCCTCGAGTGGACAGTGCGCTGGGCGGCCGCCCTGCAGGCTAGGGGTCCCTGGGACCCCTGGGATCCCAGATGGTCTCGCCCCTCTCCGTCTGAAGCGCCGGCCTTTGCCCAGTGCTCAGGTTTCCCACTGACTCCAGGGAGTGGATTCTGAACGTCTGTGAGCTCTTTAGAGTCAGGTGTGTTTTCACACGACTGAGCTGAAACTCCTCAAAGAAGAAATGAGTCCTCAAGACTGCAAGTTTCCCTGGGTGACCGTGCAGCCTCCGCCCGTCCAGTGTCAAAGGTGCGGGTCTCCGTCACCCAGAGAAGCCTCAAACCGCGAGCACTCACGCCAGCGCCTGCCCTGGCCGCCACCAGAGGGCCAGTCTGTGTCTCTGGATTCGCCTGTTTAGACAGTTCGTACAAGCACACATCGTACGGTTCATTCAGCGTGAGGTCCTGTGTCTGGCTGTCTCTTCCGTCCTTTGTTTTTTTTAATAAATAAGGCAGGCGCAGCAGAAATGGAGGAGACCAGGCAGGCAGAGAGTGAGCAGGAAGAAGAACTTTATCTAGTTGTTCATCTTGGTGCTTCTCCTCTGCCCCGAGATGCGAACCCAGGGCCTGGGGATGCGTGCGGACTACAAGGCGGCTGATCCAACCGCTACTCCACCAGGGCACCTGCGCACAAGTTTTCAAGACAGAACAACACTGCTTGTAATGGCTGCGTGACATTGCTTGAGGAAGGCGGCCACGTTCTGTTCACCCCTCCATCTGTGGGTGCACTTGGGGGGTTTGTCCTTTCTGACTTGTGACCAGTGCTGACGTGAACTCTGGATTCAGGTGTTCGTCCGCGTACCGATTTTCACTTTGGGGAGAAACAGGCTCCCCACCCTGGGAAAACCTGTGGGCTGGACGATTCCATCAGCTCTCTGAACGGAGGAGGGTCACGCGGCATCTGCATTTGTGAGACACCTGGAGGCAGCTGAGCCAGAATCCAGAAAAGGCCCCAGCGCTGGGGCAGGCAGTCCGCCCGACTTTCCTCCCCCTACACAGGGCCCCCGTGTGCCCGGCTCTCTTAGGGTCACTGAACTGTTCCTGGTGCTTCCCATCAGATTTCAGTCTCAGCGGCAGTGGCAAGCGATTCTAAAAGTAGAGGCAGATGCTCAAGGCTGGTGTAGATGGTCCAACACTGAGTTCTGTCTGTAGAAAAAAGGAGAATCTCTCCTAAATGGGTTCTTCTGAGATGTGTGCACCCCCATGTTTCCTGCAGCCCTGTTCACAATAGCCACGAGCTGGAAACGACCTAAGTGCCCAGCATCAGATGATGGATAAAGATGTGGTCCATACACACTATGGAATACTATGCAGCCGCCAACAGGGAGAGCTCTTGTCATTCGCAGCGACGTGGATGAACCTGAGAGAATGATGCTGAGCGAGATAAGCCAGAAGGAGAAAGAGAGACATTGTGTGATATCACTCATATGAGGTATATAGAGATAGAAAACAAATGAATGATATAAATGAAAGAATACTAGACTTTAAAGAAAAGAATAGAGAACCCCAAAATAATAGACTCTTAGTGGTGCAGAAAAAATAGGCCCTAAGAGATGGGGAAGAGGAGAGGGGATACAGGGTGAAGAGATTAATTGTAAAGTGAAGGAGAAAAAAGGGAAATAGTGGTGACGTATATCACATCTGTGATATACGCAGATGTGAATTTACTGTTATGTAGACCTTAAACCAAGTTCATGTTAGAGTGTGGGCTTCCCTCAATAAAAAAAAAAAATGGGTGCTTTTAAATTTCCTAAAACCCGCTGCCGTTTTCTTTTTTCCCACTGATTTATTGAGATAGGATCCACACACTACGAGTCACTCACTTCCAGTGCAATGCAGCGTTTCCTGGCACATCGCGGGGCTGTGCAGATCAGTCAGTCTGGGAGCATCTCTGTCCTCGCTAAGCTGGACCCATACCTGTTAGCAGTGTCCCGTGCTGGCCCCGAGCAGCCCCTTTCATGGGCAGAGACCTGGACCATGTGGGGTCATCTCAGTTCTGCTGCCAGTGTCCAAGGGGTGGTTTTGTTTCATCTGGTCCTTCGTTTTGTCTGTTCACGTTCCACCTGTGAGTGAGGTCGTCTGGTCTCTGTCTTCTTCTGACTTGTCTCACTGAGCGTCATCCCCTCTAGGTCCATCCATGTTGACTCAGACGACAGGGTTTCATCTCAGGGCTGTGTGTGTCCACTGTGTGTATGGACCACGTCTTCTTCATCCATCATCTGACGTGGGGCACGGAGGTGGTTTCCAGTTCTCAGCTGTTGTGACAGGGCTGCAGGAAACATGGGGTGCACGCATCTCTGCAGGTGGGGGCTTTGTATCTTTTGGGGAGATGCCCAGATTACTTCATTCTTTTTGAAGATAGTTTTAATTGTTCTAGTACCTTTTTCAATATTTTAGAGTTACCTCGTCCACATACATTTCTTGCTGGGAGTTTGATTGGAGTTATGTTGAACTGTTTATGCCTTTGGGAAGAGCTGGCATTCATGTCTCTGCATTTTGATCTGGGCTTCTTTCGTAAACGCCGAGTAGATTTCAGCAGACGTCTTCCACGTGGTGTGTCAGAGTCACATCCAAGTCTTTAACGTCTGCGTGTGTGTGTGCGCTTATGAATGGTGGTGTGTTTTTAACCTTGGTATCCACGTGTTCTTTGCTAGTATACGGGGAGAAAGTTTAATTGTTATATGTTGATCTCGTGACCCTGCTCAGCTCACTGTTTCTATGTTTGTTCTTGTTTTTGTCGATTCCTTGGGACGGTCTAAAATTCCATCCTCTGCAGAAAGCGATGGTTCTTTTTCTTCCCTTCGGATCTGTCTCTATTTCCTTTTCTTGCTTTATTGTCAAGGCATCTAGTGCCACGTGGATCCAGGAAGACTGGTGAGTTGACATCCTCGCCTCCTTCCCAACCACAGAGAAACAGTGTTTCGTCTTTCCTTGTTTGCAGTGACGCCAGCCGGTGGTTTCCAGGGGCTCTCTGTCCAGGTGAGGGAGATCTCCTCTTCCTGTCCGGGTACATTCTCGCTATAGCTGGTCGCTGAATTTTGTCACATGCGTTGTCTGCGTTGACTGATATGAGCAGGTGGTTTTTCTTCTTCAACCTGTTGATACACGTGGATCGATTTGAAAAAAATAGTGATCCAGACTCGCATCTCGGAATAAACCTCACTGGGTCGTGGTGTCTAATTCTTTCCATAGATTGCTAAATTCTACTTGTTATTGCCTTGGAAAAGATTTTTATGGCTGTATTCATGGAGGACGTTGACCCATGATTTTCTTTTTAATTCTTTGTCCAGTGGAAGTTTCAGGATAATCCTGAGAGGATGAATTGGGCAGTGTTTCCTGCTTCTGTTTTCTGGAAGAGATGATGTAGAATTGGTATCAATTCTTTAAACGTGTCATGGAGTTTTCCCCTGAATTAATTTAGATCTCAAGGTTTCTTTTTTCGTATAAACCTGCGAGTTTTAAAATGATGCGTTCAATTCCCTTAATACTTCCAGGGCTGTTCGGACGCCTGTTTCATGTTGGGCGCCCTGTGACAAATGTGTAGGAGAATCGGGTCATTCCATCTCTTCCGCCAGGTCTGTGTCGGAGCTGCCTGTGGCTGGCTGTGCTGACTTTTGATGCCACTGGTGTGGAATGATGCCCTCATTTCCTTCCGACTCCCGGGCATTTGTATGTCTCTTTCATTTATAGTCTTACTAAACTTTTACCAATTTTATCTGTCTCCTAGTGATTTTCTCGACAATTCTTTTATTGCTTTTCTATTTTTATTTCTACTCTTATGGTGATTATTTCCTTCCTTCTGCCGCTGATTCTGTTGCAATGAGACAGCTTGCACTGATGTCACTTCCTCTGACTTCGTGCGGTGGCCCTGACATGCCCTCCTGGGACGTGTTCTGCGACCGCTGGAAGGACTGTGTGTTCTGCTGCTCTCGGGTGCAATGTTGGTAGGTGGCCAGCAGCGCCTGCTGGGCTGAGCAGCAGAGTTCTTGCTGGGTTTTCTGTCCAGGTACTTGATCAGTTGAGACAGAGGGGTGGGTCTGACCCTTTTCCCTTTCAGTTCTATCAGGTTTTGCTTCAAACATCTGGCTCCGCTGGTTGGTTCATAAACATTAAGGGTTGTCGTGTCCTCTTGGTGGGTTGTCCCTCTGCCGTGACATGTGTGCTGTCCCGTGGGACGTTCCTTTGTCCTGGAGTCCACTCCATCTGCCCATGTCATTATAGTCGAACTGAGTTTTTGTCTCATGTCTACAGTTGGGTCTTCTTAAATCTCTTTTTTTTTTTTAAATCCATTCTACTAACCTCTGCCTTTTAACTGGTGTTTTTTGATCATGACATTTAATGCAATTCTTGATATGTCAGGGCTGACGTTTTGTTTTATATTTGTTCTCTGTTCTTCTGTTTTCTTTTTCCCTTCCTTCTTGTGGGTTATTGGAATCATTTTTACAATTCCATTTTGATTTATCTGTACTTTTTTAAAAATACGTTGTATAACTTGCTAACTGGTTGTTCTAGGCACTATAGCAAATGAACTTTACCACTACCCGTCATGGTTCCAGCTTCAGTAAAACATGCGCACCTGACCTCCTGTCGCATCTCTTCACCCCCGCCGTGTATAGTATGAATATTTCCTCGCTCTGTATTTAGAGCCAGATCAGGTCGTCTTGTGATTTTTGCATCAGCAGTCATCCAAAATTTAGGAAATGTGGGAGAAGAAGAGCGATTGTGTGAGCCCTGATTTTGCTCCGTGTTCCGTCCTCCTCCTTGATGGTCCAGGGTTCCTTTGATCATTTCGAAGTTTTTGTTTAGAGTGATTCCTGCCTAAACCTGCTGTCTTGTTAGCGGCTCTGGAGAGAGTGGTGTTGGTCCCTTCGATCTGCTCCTGTTGGTGCTTCTGGGTTTCCGGCTCCCTCAGCGCCAAGGTGGGGATGTGGCTGCAGACCCAAGCCTGGGAGCTCACCGTCGTCCTGTGGTCCCCAGGTCCCTGGCTGGCGTGCCGCCCTCTCCACCTGGCAGAGCCGTGTCTGTACCCCGGGCCTTGGCTGGATGCGAGCAGGGAGGAGGGAAAGTCATCTGCCCCATCTTTCTGGAAACGGGAGCTCGCTCAGTCCTTGGTACTTGCTCAGAGCCGACAGGTTCCACTGGAAGTTTGACGCCCTGCCCCGAGGCGCCCTGGTCTCACTGTCCCGTCTGTGTGTCTCGCAGCTCTGGAGGGCTGTCCAGTCTCCGTGCCCAGGCCAGCCGGACTACGCTCGGTTCCCGTTCTAAGAAGCTGCTCTGTGGCCAGCCTGCCAGCACCTCTGGTGAGTGAGACCCTTTCCTCCTGGCCCTTGTCACCTGAGAGCCAAAGGCCATTGTCACAGTGTGTCCCTCTTGACCCCTCCGCACTCTGGGCAGAAGATGGTCTGAGTCAGGCCCCGAGTGCCTGCCTTGGGGTGGGGAGACACAGTGGACACGCTTGTCTTTGGTGCTGGGGTTGGGGACGCAGCTGCCCCTTGGAGGCCTGAGGCCCCGCTCAGCGTCTCCTCTCTGCTCTGAGATGCCCCGTGGACGTGGCCCCAGGTCAGTGCAGGCGGACGGTATCGCAACGCCACCGCAGTCCCCTCTGTGCCCCGGTGGATGGTGGCAGGGGAAGCCCTGTGTGGGTGGCCAGGTGAAGACACACCTGAGCTGGCAGTGTGTGCCCGTCATGAGGGCACTACTCACAGCTCCGCGGGCGCGTGACGTGCAGCAGGCCCTCGTTCCCTCCTCCCGGCGAGCTCATTGGGAGATGTGGGAGCGAAGGGGCCAGTGGCGGGGCAGTGACCAGGGCTACTCACTGGGCCCTGGACACCATCAGGAGAGTCCTCACAGAAGGGGCGACCCTGGAGCCAGACCCAGAAGCGGGCAGTGGCAGCAAGGGTGCCCCTCTGCCGCTGGGGGTGGACGGCCCTGCGACCCCGAGTTCAGACCGGCCTGCAGGCCTGGGAGAGAACAGTCACGTGTGCCTGGTGACCGACTCGTTCTGAACAAAGTGTCTTTGGGTGATTTGTCATTGTGCAAATGTCAAATGTGACACAAACCAGACGGCACAGCCAGGCTGTGTGCGCAACCTGCAGACCCTGGTCCACGCCGACACTTCCGAGGTGCTGCTGGGCGATGCCAGCATCGCTGGGCTGAGGACCGTGCAGTCTGCAGTCCTGTGTCAGAGCAGCCCCAGGCCCCCGGGTCACAACGGGCCCTTTCGGCCTCTGCCGTGGGAAGGAGGAAGTTGGAGATCTGATGCCTGGGCCTGGCTGACCACGGGCAGTCAGCTCAGAGGACGGTGACTGAGCTCCCCCAGCTCCGCCCCCCGACACCTTTGGGGAGATGACTTGCGCTTGTGCTGCAGGACTGTGTCACCCGTCCCTCTGCAGAGGGATGTCCCCAATCCAGGGAAACTTTCACGGACAAAGAGCCCAGCGTGCGGGCCCAGGGGCGCCATCCTTGGGCACCCCTCGCAGGCACTGAGCATCCCAGCTATAGCATGACAGGGAACAGCTGGCTGCTGTCTCTGTGTAGGCTGGAAACCCGGGGTCTCCTGTGGAAAGTTTTCCTCCCAGATGTACGCGGTCCCCAGCTGCTTTCCCTGGAGCATGTGGATACTAGGGCCCCCGTCCACCTCTCCCTCCTGCCTGGCCTGTTTCTGGGAAATTCTCCTGAGCCGTCTCCTGCTGTCTGCCCTGCTGCCCGGGATCTTCACGAGAGAAGCCCACATTCTGAGGGCAGGAAGAGGCAGAGGACAGGCGCTGCTCCTAGTCTCAGGCGGGTCCCACCGTGCGGTGGCACGTCCCACATCTGTGAAGCTCCCCCCAGACTCGGGCTCCCCCCTGCAGCATGTCCCGCCCTCCCTGCTCTGTCTCCACCCTCCCACCCGGGCAGTTCTCTGTGAAGTGCCTGGTTACTCCGAGGTCCCCTGCGTGGGATGCAGGTGCAGTGTGGTCATGTCCTGTTAGAACAAGCAGTGTGTCCCCTGGTTTCCCCGCTGGCTGGAACAGGGCTCGCAGAGCCGGGGCAGGAGGCAGTGGGTCCACAGCGAGGAACCAGAGACAGGGCTGCTGAGCCCTGTGAGATTTGGGCCGACTCTGTGATGTAGGGGACAGAGTGTCCACCCTGCGCCCAATTTCTGCCCCATTGTCTCAGGGTGTTGACCGCCCCTCTGTGCAGAATCCAGGGTCAGCCTGTTTATTGCAGCCCCCGACACGGTGCCTCCCTGAAGATGAAGGTGGTGGAGGAAGAGGAAGAACTAGACTTTGCTCCTCCAGAAAGACCACCTCTGTCCCAGGAACGGGGCCTTTTGGTTTTGTATACTGAATGCAACAAGGATTCTCAGGCATCTTGCAGATTCTAAGACCTCAGTGACAAGAAGCCTAAATGAGTAGGAACCTGACTTTAGCCGGTTTCCCCAGTGCTGCTGTACAGCTCAGCTGTAACCATAAGAGTCTCTAAGACTGATGCGTGGAAGGAGAAAGCACTTTTACAATGGCGTGTGGTATCTGCCTCTGAGCTTCCTGGCTGGCAGGGGGAAAAGGGAAAGATGGGACAACAAAGACCTTTTGTTGGATATTACTTCATCTGAAGAGCAGATTTTTCTTGGCATTCTACTCTAAGAAGAATGTTTTCATATGATACTATTTTTTCAGTTGCGGCTTTCGCAAAAAATCAAAACAAAACCCCCTACAACGTGGAACAACGAACAATATAGCTTTCACGTACTGTTTGACAGTAGTGAAACCTGAAGCCATAACAAAAAGCTCTGCAGCAGACACTGCGCGAGGGGGGCCCAGGTATCTTGCCCCCTCATGTTTAGGTTCCTTCGTTTTACAGCACTGTGTAAGTTTTAGGGGTACAGGTTCACGCTATCGAAGATAGGATAACAGCGCACTCACCACCAGTTTCTAACAGCCCCTCCCCCACCGTCCCTGGACCCACAACCCTTTGCTCCACCCCACCTGCCTCCCCTCTGGTCACCTCATTTCCGTTGTCACTGTCCGAGATTCATTTTTGTTTTGTCTGTTCCTTTGCTTTGTGTCTTTATCTTCCGTATGCAGTGACATTACCCCGCCTTTGTCTTTCTCCTTCTGACTTGTCTCACTAGCATCCCTCCCTCTAGTTCCATCCATATTGTTACAAATAGTTAGATGTATCCATTTTTCAGAGCTGCTTAAAAACGGATACATCTAACTATTTGCAACAACATGGATGGAATATGGATAGAGTCTGAGTTCTTTTTGTATCTTGACTGTGACTCCCTTGCCGAGCGTCTGATGTGCCCCTTCTTCTCCCATTTGGCCGACTGCCTTCTCGCTCTAATGGTGGCTTCTCTTCCTGGGCGGGAGACGCGGAGTTGGGTGTCATCTCCTTTGTCTGTTTTTGGTTTGGGCCCCCAGAGACCGCTCGACGGCCGAGGCCATGGAGCTTATTACCTGTCTCCTTTTAGTACTTTATGGCTTCTGACCCTTCATCCAAGTCCACTTCATTCTGAATTGGTTTTTGTGTTCGGTGTGCGCTGGTCCTCTGGTTCCATTCTTTGACGTGGCTGCCGGAGGTTTGTCGAAGGGCTTCTGGATGCGGAGGTGACTCAGACCGTGTTTCTGTCTGGCCTCGTGACAACCTCAAGAATGTGGGCAAAAAGTAACTGGGGAAAACGTTTCTGAAAGAGAAGTGAGAAGAAAGAACCCACGAGCGCGCGGTGCCGTCCACGTGTGCAGAATTCCCCAGCAGAGGTAGTGAGGACAGTGAGCTGGACAGTGGACGGGTGAGCTGACCCGCTTCCCAAGGATATGAAACTCCTGCGCCGCTCACTTTGAATGGGTGGTTTGCCGTGTGCGCTGCTTCTCCGTAAACCCGTCTGGGAAGAGACTTGGTCGACCGCGTCCAGATCGGGTGTCGGGAAACCGTGTGGCCTGGTGGTGTCACCTGAAGACGGGCAGGGATGCCTCTAGGGCTTTGGCGACCCCGCCCGCCCCTAAGACTTGCCCCCCAGGGTGGTGGCAGGTGGGCAGAGCTCCCGGCTGGCTGGAAGGGTTCCAGCATGGGAGGAAGGTGTGAGTCACGGGCTCACCTTTGGTTGGCGGAGATATTTTTACCTCCAGCCCCAGGCTGCTGAGCACATTCTTCCGAGCAGGGAGAGCTGTGTCCTGGGAGGAATGTGGTTTCTCTGGCCCGGGCAGCTGCATCCTTGTGCTTGTTCCCAGAGAAGCCTGGTGTGGCCGCCTGAGTGGGTGGCAGTGGCCGGGTGGCGTGGGTGGCTCAGACGCAGCTGCTGGCGAAGGGCCGCAGGGGAGAGGCGGCGTGGTCACGCAACACCGACGTTTCTCCTGCCCCTTCCGCGGTGACGGCAGAGCCCTGTGACCGCCTCGCCGCAGCTGCAGGGAAGGCCCCTCGGAGGCGAGCTCAGCCCTCCACACTGGGGCACAGTTCTCCACGGTGCGTGAGGGGCGCCCCTAGAGCGCCCCCCAGTGCACCATATGGTTTGTCCCTGCCGGGCCCCAAGGCCCAGCTGTGGGTCAGGCGGACCCCTGGCGGCTGTAACTGGAGGCCAAGCACCCGCCAAGGCTGTGTGGAGGACATGTGTCCAGACGCACCCGACACTGGGGCACAAGCGGGACCCTAGCCTGGAGGCTCTGACACTGACCGCAGCCCCAGGCCCATCCAGCGGCCGTGCCCTCTGATTCTGCCAGGAGTTCGTGATTCCGGAACTTGAACACCAGGCCGGGTGTGCGCACATCCCGGGGCGGGGCCCTGACGTCCAAGCACCGGGTGGGTGGATGGTCGGGGAACCTGACCCCTGACACCCTCTCCAAAGCGGAACGCAGCTGCTGCCGTGCGCACCAGGGTTCTGTGCCTGCTCTGTCCATCATGCCTCGCCGGTCCCACCCCCAGTGCAGTGGCAGTGTCCAGTCCAGTGGCACGGCCACCTGCTCCAGGCTCTGTCGAGGTTCGGCCCATTCTGGACACTTCTCCCGAGTCTTGGGGGAGGAGGAGAGTCGGGTCCTGGGCTGCGTTCCACGAAGGGGTGGACCGTGTTCTGGTCCGGGAGTGTCCATCTCTTTAGAGCTG
Source organism: Solenodon paradoxus (assembly GCA_004363575.1). Lineage (NCBI taxonomy): Eukaryota > Metazoa > Chordata > Mammalia > Eulipotyphla > Solenodontidae > Solenodon > Solenodon paradoxus. The sequence continues at coordinate 41,543 of RJWH01004757.1, read as the reverse complement.
GGGGAAGGCTGGTGTGGAAAGGGAGGCTGGGAAGGAGTCCGCAGGCCTCAAGGGACAGGTAACTACCTGGTCATCTTGGAAGAAGCAGGTGAGCCCTGTGGCTTTCTCCGGTGCCCACCGCGTCCTTCTCCCAGTGGTCCCTGCGGGGTCTTAGTTTCGCCCACCGGTGGGTTTGTCCTCAGGGCCTGCCGCAGGCCCCACTTCCCGGGTGCTCGGACGTAATTGCCGAGGGTGGGCCTGAACTAAGTTGGGCGCTGGGCTTGTTCTGCGTGACTCCTGCTCCACAGAGCTCATTTCATTCTAGTCCGGCCTCCGCGTCACCACCCACAGGCTCCGAGGCTGAGCTCCCAGCCCTTCTGGGGTCTGAGGGCTGAGGGTGCCTCCCTCCATCGAGGGCAGGCTGGAAGCTTCTGGATCAGCATGTGTGAAAGGCTTGCAGAGAAATCATTGGGTAAAATGGCACTGTCAGCGTGGACAGCCGCGGGTGACCGGCAGGTCCACCGAGAGAGGAAAAGCACTCACATACGTAGAGAACTGGGGGCAGCCGTACAGGATGCGCCGAGGAACATTCTTCATGTGTCCCCTCTTTGGAAAATGCAGGAGACAAATAAACGGGCTGTGTTCACACCTCGGAAAGGGAGGAGGCGGTGTGACAACACGGGAACTCAGAAGCCGTACACTGCATGCAAGCAGCCTCGCTGGGCCGCACATCCTGTGATTTCATTGAGACGGACGAAAGCCCCGGGCAGGCACACCCACGGACACACAGCGAGGGGTTTCCTGGGCCGGAGCAGCGGGATGTGGCTGCTGCCGGCAGGGCTTTCCGCTGGCAGATGCTCTGGAATTAGAAGCTGTGACGCCACAGCGCAGCTAAAGCACTCCTGCTGCTGTGGGACACGTGGGGTCACAGCGGCTTCTTCTGGAGACTGGGTTCCAGCGCATGTTGGAGATGGGTTTTACGGGGAAGATGAAGGGACATGAGGTCACCAGGGTGGCCCTGATCCACAGAACTGAGTCCTGAGAAGAAGAGGGGTCAGGACACAGACGCACAGGGGATGACCCTGTGAGGACACAGGAGACGCGTCCCCACGCCCAGGAGAGGGGCCTCCTGCCCACTGGCCCCCGGCTCCAGCCTCTGGGGTGAAGATGTGCGTGCAGTGGTTTGAGGTCCGCTGTGGGCTGTGGGGCTGATGCCAGTACCGCCTGCTGCCTCCCCCGGCACGTCACATGTGTTTGGTGGGAACAAGCCCGCGTGGCCTCTGGTTCTCTGCACCCCTCACCCCCAGCGTGTCGGGGACAGTCACGCAGTGTTTGTGCTCTCCTCGCGGCTCATGCCCCGTCGCAGTGCCTGGCACTCGGGGAGTGTCCCGGAGGGGCCTGGACCTGGGCCTGGACCTGGGGTCTCATGCTGCCCACCTCGCCGCGGGGCTGTGATGGTCTCTGCCTTGTAACTATCGACAGTATTGGATGCTGGTTCCAGCATTTTGGCTGCTGGAGCATGGCCAGTGGTCCTTCTCTGAGAAGTGACAGACATCCTTTGACCCTTACTGGCCCCGGTGTATGGGGAGTGTGGGGACCGGGGTGCAGAAGCCTGTGGGGCCCAGCCTCAGGGGCCCCGACCTGCATCCCAGGGCCCCTGCGGACCTGCTGTCTCCGGGAGCAGGGCCCTGTCACGGCTTCAAAGGGGAGATCTGGGTGGGGTCGGTGCCTGGCAGCTGTGGGCTCTGGACGCTTGGCGCCCTCCTGTGTGACTTGCGGTGTCCTAGGGAAATGGGTGCGCCAGCCATACAGACCCCGGGAGCACCGGCACCCCCATGGGCACGGGGCCCCTGCAGCGACAAGGCCGTGAGCGGGGCACTGAGGGATTCTGGGAGGAGGAGCGAGCATGAGACCAGGGACTTGGAGGACACCCCTGTTGGTGTCCCGGGCCCTGATGTCGACTGCGTCCATCTCACAACCAGGGCCGGTCAGCGGGACAGCGGCTCCGTGCTCCAGAGTCCCCGTCACAGTCCTGCTGTGGGCCCAGCGCCTCGGTGCCCGGTGTGTTTCCCTTCCTGTCCCGAGCGCACGGCCAGCTCCACCCAGAGGGTATCTGTCTGCACCCGTGGAACCGGCGATAGACGGGTCGCTTGGGGCCTCCGGCCTCTGGCCCGGCCCTGCTGGAGCCATGGATTCGCTGTCTCCAGGCTGCCCGGTTGCCAGGGTAATTCAGGTGGCCTGGTTATTTCTGTCTTTCGGCTGTTTACATACCTGAGCCTCGTCACACAGTCGGCTGTCCCCTGTCCCTGCTCCCGAGCACGGTGCCCGGCCTGGAGCAGAGTCGTTCCTGGAAGGACGCAGGCAGGTCCTGCCTGGGGGTCGGGCCTGCAGAGTGCTAGGTGCACAGCCGGCGTGGGTGTCCTTCCCTACTCTCAGGGTGAACCCTTGGCCCCGCCATGGTCCCCGGTACCTCCCGGGGTGACAGGGCGTCTGGCCAAGCCTTGCTGCATTCTCTGGGGACACAGGGTGCAGGTGAGCTCCGGCCACGTCTTCTGAATCCAGCAGACGGCCCCTTCTTGGCCCGTCTAGCAGAGGAGCGCGGGTGCTGCCCGTCCTCGCCCCGGGTGAGACTGTACCCACGCACGGGGACTGGAGGCCCACCGGCTTGCTCCCGGTCTGGAGGGCCCAGTTTCCAGGCAGGGAGGAGCTGGCTCCTCCCCTCTGCTCTGACGTCCAGCTGTGCTCCCCACAGGCCCTTGACCTCCGTGTCCCCACGCCCCGAGGGCCCGCCTACGCGTGGCTCTGGGCTTCCAGAGGTGGTGTTCCTGGCAGTGGACACAATGCCCCGGGGCTCACTGGGGCAGGTGGTGTGGACAGCTGGGCTCTCCCTAGAGACCGGTGCCAGCTCCTGAGCCCCCAGGTCAGGTGGGGAGTAGGGGCACATCCGGTCCGGTCCCCATCCCGGTCCCCACAGGTGCTGCCCACGCGGGGTCATCACATCACAGGAGGGGACCAGTCTTCTGCTCTGGAGCATCTCTGTTCAGTGCTGAGCTGGGCTCCTCTGGTGTGTGACAGTCCTAACCCCTGTACCTGTGACTGACCTTCCTTGGAAGGTTGATCGTGCCGAGATGAAAGGGTGCTGGTGGGCTCACCCAGGCGTGGCCGGCGTCCTCTGACAAGTGGGCATTCGGGCACAGGCGCGGAGGGAGGACGGCGCCTCGAGCCTGGAGCATGGGGTCAGCAGAAGTGGGTGGTGGAACTGAGGCCTCACTTTCAGATGGCCTGTCCATGCGTCACTTTGGGCCGTGAGATGAGATGACACCCCTGTGGCCTCAGCACCCCATGTGTGGTGCTTTCCTAGGCCAGGGGTTCGTACCGACCCCATGAAAGCACAGGGAGCAGAGGGGCAGTCCTGCTGCGGAGACCCCGGCACTGGCTCCCAGCACATGGATGTCCCGCTCTCCTGACGGGCCTGTTAGACCCAGCTGAGGGACACTCTACTGAAGGTTCTCATGGGGGCCGAGGCCCCGCCCGGTGACTTCTGTCCCTCCCTCAAGAGGAAAGCCGCAGCAGGCAGGCCCCCTGTCCAGGGGTGGCCGCCAGGTTCCTGGTGGCAGGCTGGGCTGGAGCGCGCCACAGCACTGTCCTCGCCGGCCGACGTTCCGGCTCAGCATCAGAGCCCTGCGGCGCCCAGGCTGATGGCCCATGGGCGTGTCCCCACGTGAGTCCTTTTCACACGGGTGGTGGGGACTGGCCTCCGACGAGCGTCCGGCATGTCCTCTGGTGGAGTCTGGTCTGGCCATCTGCCCGACTGCCTGCAGCGGCTTCTCGCACTTTGCTCTCGCCGGGGCTGACTCCCTCTGGCAGGTGGGCCGGCTGCTCCGCGGGGCTGCACTGGGCGCCCCTCGCCCTCCCGTGTGGTCACCGTTACAAAGGTCACGTGCGTTGCAGACAGACGGCTGCTTTGTCCCTGAGGTGACGGGGGGCAGGAGTTGCCCTCTAGTGTCTCCACTTCTAGAAGTCCCCGAGACGCAGAGCGGCGGCCGGCCATCTGGGAGGGGACGCTCCGGCCACCATCTCGGGAACGGGGTGCAGCCTGCGCCCCACACCTGGCCGAGGCTCCTCCTGCCTGAGCTCGAAAGGGACACCCCTGAGGAGCTGAGTCTGGGGGCTTTGAGGGTGCCCTGGCCACACAGTGAAGGCACCACGCTGCCTTTTTGGCAAAAGTCACACGTCACCGTGCGTGTGCCTTCAGGTCCCCGCTTCCTGGTCTCCTTTTTGGAACTCACTTGAGTTGTGCTTTGAAGTTGAAAGACCCCATTATCTTTGTATGTCTTCCCGCTTCCTTTCCGTTGCCTTGCCATGTCGTTCTGGAAGATTCCATCTTCCCTCCGGTCGTCCGCGTCGGGCAGTCCGGCGGGTGTGACTGGAGGTGGGTGGCTTCAGACTAGCAGGAGCCAGCACCCCGACGGGGGAGTGATGGGGCTTTGGGCCATTTCTCCGGGGACCCCAACCATGCGCATCGGCGCATCTTTTCTCTGGGTTCCTCGTGGTCCCCACAAGAGTCTTGAGTCCGGGGGCCCCAGTGGAGACCAGGACGGGCTGCCCCGTCAGCTGTGGGCTCTCCTCGTGCTGTGGCCCCACATCCCACGTGCAGGGCCTCCCCAGACAGTGGATGCCCTCTTTGGTCCGACGTCAAGGACGTCACCTGGCAGCCATGAGGAGGGAGTGGCTCACCTGGGAGGCCACTTGCACTGGACTGACTGTGAACCAGATTCCCTGGCTCCCTGAGGAGCCCAAACTGCATCCTGAGCCGCTGCAGGTCTCTGCTGTGACCCGGCGGGGCCCACGGCCGGTGGTTCTAGGGTCCCCTTGTCTGGTGGCCTCACGTGCCTGTGCGCTGAACACAAGCCCCTGGGCGTCTGTCGTGGGATGTCCAGAGGAGCCGGGCTGTGGCCGATCTGCCAGCCGGAGGTGGACGGTGCTCTTGTAAGGGACGGGCCTGAGCCCGGGGCACCTGACCGACTGGGAAGCGACCTGAGTTCTGGTCCAGCGCTTGCTCGAGGGTCCGCTCCTGGGCATCTGATCTGCATTCATGGTTCGATCCACTCCGCGTGGACTGGAGGGTGGTTTCTTGATGTGACGGACAGCTCTCCGAAGCCTGCCACCTGCAGGCACTTCTGAAGGCTGCATCCGTTTCAGCCAGGACCAGTGCCTGCTGCCTGACCTCCTTGTACCGAGGGAGCCTGGTCAGATAAGTGAGTGTAAGGAGCTCCGCATTTCCTGGCGTGTCTTCTGCTCTTTCCCTGGGAGGAGAAGCTGCTCTGACTGCCCAGACCATCCACGAGCAAAGCTTGTCATCTCCTCCGCGTTTTCCTCTCTTTACTGCCGTCCTGCACCTGCAGATCCAAATCGCAGGCAGAGGAGTCCCTGGGATCAAGGGGCTCCCATCCCGGCCGGGGCTGGTTCTTGGCACCAGGTGGTAGTGGACGGGACGCCTGGCTGTGGCAGGTCTGGACAGCGAGTGCCAGGGCCCTGGATGCCTGGGTGAGTGCTTTCTGCTGGGGTGAGATGATGCCGACGTCCCCTGGGAAGTTGGCAGATGCCCCGGACCAGCGCCGGTGCGTGCCCTCTGACCTCAGACTCCCGTCCCGCTGACTCCCAGTCTGGTGCATCTCCCGCCCGTGTTGTCCCATTCGGGGTGGCATTCAGGTCTCTGCTTATGGTCCATGTCTTCAGGGGAGGACCCGCAGCTCCCGCGGGCTGCAGGAACCGGACAGCAGTGTCTCTTCCTTTGTTCGGAGCGGCCTTTGGCGTTTCTTTTCCTTCTTCCTACTTTATGAAACCCCGTCTCCGGTTTTTTTGTCCGATGGTCAGTGGTCTTTAAGGAGTTTTACATAAGGGAAAGCAGGTCGGTTTACCCCCGCATGACCGTCTCCAGCTCTCTTTATTCTTCAGTTAAACTCGACATTTCGATGACACTGCGACAACATATCAGTTTTCCAATGTCAGTTTTTAATTGAAAAAAAAAAGAAATCAATATTCATCTCATGGTGGAGTTTTCTAAAGGCAGCTATTGGAGGCTTGCTGCGTTCTAACATGAGCGGGGTTTCAGGCGTGGGCTGCACGCAGGAGTGAATTTGCTGTCGTGAGTGGTGCTTCTGAAAAAAATTTAGTCCCAAGCAGCCATGGCCACAATGTGGAAGCATCATAGATTGTTTCCTCCTGTCTTCCACCCTCTGGCATTGGTTCCAGCAGCCTTTTTGAGAACACCCGTGACCTTTCCACCCGGGCCAGCTCTTCTGCAGACGAAGACCGATCTGCTGCTCTGCTGCAGTCGGGGTGCTTGATTTGTTTTTCTTGTCTTACTGAACAGAGGCCGTGATGGACGGGGGCCCGTCTTGTCCCTCACCCAGGGGGGCATTTTCAGACTTTCTCGTCAAATTGGATGTCGCTGTGGGATTTTCAGAGCTGCCCTCTGGGATGTGAGACGTCTCTCTGGCTTGCCGAGTTTGTCACTTGTGGATGTTGGGTTTTGTCAGACGTTTTTCAGCAGCTGTTGGTTTTATTTGTAGTTCGCTAATACATTAGGTTGAATGAACTATGTTGACCGATTTTCGAATGTTAGATCATCCTGCGTCGGGGAGATACATCCCCTTGGCCATAAAATAAGATATGTTGTTGGATTTGATTTGCTGACATTTGCTTAGAATTTTTCTCAGTTCATGCAGGAATGGATTTTTTCCCCCCTCAGGGTAACGCGGGCCTCTTCCATTTTCTGGAAAAAAACTTTCTAGCTTCTCTTAGTGTCTTCGGGCACACCTGGTTCTGTCTTTTTGCTTCCACTGATTTTTGTCTTTATCGATAAAGTGTATCTTGTAGACGGCTGCGCGCCGGCTCAGCATCCCGTGCAGACTGCTGATGGCGTGGTTTGAGCCGTCATCTTCCTATTGATTTTCTGTTCCCTTCATCTCTGCTTTGTTCGCCTTCGATGCTTTCGTTTGGATTAATAGAATTTCATGAGCTTTTTTCCCTTCTTTGCTGGCTTCGCAGCGCTAACTGGTCATTTCAGGGTTGCTGGAGGGTATTCCGCGCGGGCGGCGCTGGGCGCGGGCAGCGCTGGGCGGCGCTGGGCAGCAGAAGGCCTGACAGCATCCGCTTCTCTGTGCTGGCTGCTCTTGTCCTTTGTTTACCTGTTTTATCATTTCTGCACATTTCATATTTCCTCTGCACTTTATGTATATACTTTTATTGTAGTAGTTATTCTACACATTAAAATACTTTCCTATGTAGAGGTTCCCCATTTCTTAGATCTGTGTCAGCATGTCTGCTCTCCACCGCATCACCTAGTGTCCTTCCCCAGTGTCCGGGGGCTCCGCCACCATGTGCCCCCGCCGCCCCCTTCCCTGCTGGTCACCTCAGTTCTGTTGCAGATGTTGCAGGGTTGGTTTCATCTCATCTGTTCCTTTGTTTTTGTCTGTTCACGTTCCACCCGCGAGTGAGGTCATCTGGTCTCTGTCTTTCTTCTTCTGACTTGTTTCACTGAGCATCATCCCCGCTAGGTCCATCCATGTGGATTCACATGACAGGGTTTCCTCTCTGCTCAGGGCTGTGTAGTGTCCACTGTGTGTATGGACCATCCATCCATCACCTGACGTGGGGCACTGAGGTCGTTTCCAGTTCTCAGCTGTTGTGAGCAGGGCCGTAATAAACCAGCGGCGGCAGGGCTGAGAGGCGGGCAGCCACGGCGGACTCGTGTGCAGGCCGGGAGCCGAGGAACCGGGAGCCGAGGGACGAAGGAGCACCGCGCAGCAGAGACCGGCCCGGGGCCCTCGGAGGAGCCCGGAGAGCCTGCCTGTGACGGCCGTCCAGGGCCGGGAAGGACGCCCCAAAGGGGGGCCGGAGGACAGCGACCCTGTCAACCGCACGGGTCCAGGGGCGGAGCCTGCGCCCTGCAGCCTCCCTGGAGACCCTGGTGCCGGGGGTCTTCGTCGGCGGGTCATCGGGCTGAAGGCCACTGAAATCCACGGGACGGGCCCGAGGCTGCGCGAGCAAACGTTGAACTGAATCCTGAACAAAGTTCAAGAATGTTTGCACGTACAAACGTCGACTCAGCAAGACAGAGCCCACCCTGTTTGGCCATTGCAAACAATAAGTTAATAAAAATTTGAAAATACTGTGTGCAAAGACATGGGCGAACATGACCCACGCAGAAAGTCATCTCCAGTCACCATGAACCTAAGCTGATCAAGACTGAGAGCTCCAGGCAAAGCATTACCAGTCAGACTGTGGCCTGCATGTTCCAAAATGGGAGAGACAGGAAAGAGGGTTTAAAAACCGATCGACCTCAAGCTTCCAAGGGCGAAGACCATGACCCCTGAAAGGGAAAACGCAGTAGGTAGAGGAGCGGCAATTCTGTGTCCGGTACAAAGGGCGGCGCGGCTGAAGGACGGAATCACACACATGCAACAACACGTGACGAGTGTGAGTGCTGGAGCAAATGCAGACCTCCTGATGCCGCCGCAGCTGGGTCCCTTCAGAGCGCCGGGCAGCTGTATGAATGGCCAGCCGACCCCTGTGGGCAAAAGTCATGCCAGAGTGATGAAACCGTGGGGACACATGCATCTCTGCAGGTGGGGGCTTTATGTCTTTCGGGTGGATGCCCGAGGTGGAATGACAGGACCCTGTGGGATTTCCAGCTTCAGGTTTTGAGGAATCTCCATGCTGTTCGTACGGGCCTCCCCCAGGCAGCGTCGTGGGCGCCTCCAATGCGGACGCTGGTGATTTTAAGCAGGTAACGTGCAGGCAAGGAATCAGCGCTTGTTCCATCTAAGGACGCTCGTCCTCGGTCACGCCAGCCTCGCCCTCGCGCTGGGCCTCTCTGGGCAGAGGGACGGGCCCGCTGATGGGCAGTGACAGACGCCGGCGCCACATTCTGCAGAACACGCGCACCTTCTGTTATCCAGTTGGTAGCAAATTAGAGTGAAGCCAGACTCCTCGGGGCCACATGTAGCGAGCTGTGTCACCCTCTGTCCGATTTAAGAGGTCCCTAAGGAAGTGTCGGCGTCCGTCCCCAGAGGTAGGCTAGCCTAGGGCCTCTTGGTGACCACAGACATCATCACTGTCCTTCTCGCCACAATTCAGACTTGACAGGTTTCCCTCATTTCCCTTGGGGTCTAGGTCCCTGAAAAGGCGACTCCTGGACACCTGCCCAGCGTGCCGCTGCTCGCTGAGCCTTCACCGGGGAGGCAGGTGCTGTGGCGCTGACCCACATCAGGCACGAGCACCCCGAGTCTCTGGGAAGTCAAAGCAGCTGGCCCGTGCGGTGGCGACTCCGGTAAGACCGGGCCGTCTCAGTCCTCCGGCCTCAGCGCTGCACAGCCGCGCTCCGGTGCTCCCTGCGCCGGGAATGGCTCAGCCTGACCTCAGGAGGAGGCCCTGCCGTTCGGCCCCGCTCGGCCACCGTTCTGAGTCCTGGCTCCTGCAGACACAACTCAGCAAGGAAAATACTCTGTAGGATGGTGGCAGGAAGCATAAGAGACTGGACTGCAGAGTCGGGGCAAAGGAGTAATCCCCTCCCGTCTGAGTCCTCCTCGGGGTGAACAAATGAGAGCTAGACACACCGCAGGACAGAGACCACGTTGTTTTAAATTTAATTATTCTGCACATTAGAATAATTCCCTACGTGCAGGGTCCCCACTTCTTAGTTGTGTTTGAGCACACCTGCCCCCCACCACATCACCAGCGTCCTTCCCCACTGTCCGGGGGCTCCCCCACCACTTGCCCCCGCCACCCCCTTCCCCGCTGGTGACCTCAGTTCTGCTGCAGATGTTCCAGGGCTGGTTGTGTTTCATCCGTTCCTGTGTGTTGTCTACTCACGGTCCACCTGTGAGTGAGGTCATCTGGTCTCTGTCTTTCTTCCTCTGACTTGTTTCACCTACATCACCCCCTCCAGCTCCATCCACGTTGATTCAGACGACAGGGTCTCGTCTCTTCTCGGCTGTGCAGTGTCCACTGTGTGTATGGACCACGTCTTCTCCATCCATCATCTGACGTGGGGCACTGAGGTGGTTTCCAGGTCTCAGCTGTTGTGACAGGGCTGCAGGAGACACGGGGGTGCCCGCATCTCTGAGGATGGGGGGCTCTGTGTCTTTTGGGGAGATGCCCGGAAGTGGAATGACGGGATCCCATGCAATTTCCATCTTCATTTTTGAGGAATCGCCACACTGTTCTCCACCAGTTGCCCCAATTTGCACCCCACCGGGAGTGCGGCAGTGCTCCCTCTTCTCCACGTCCTCACCAGCCTGTGTGGTTTCCAGACTGTCGGGCAATAACCAGTCTCAGGTGTGACGTGATAGCTCACTCTTGTAACCTGCATTTCCCTCATGGCCAGTGAGGAGGAACGTGTTTTCCTGTGCCTGTTGGCCATCTGTCTACTTCTTCCATACCTTTTATTTTTAATTTTTATTAACTTATTATTTGCAATGGCCAAACAGGGTGGGCTCTGTCTTGCTGAGTCGATGTTTGTACGTGCAAACATTCTTGAACTTTGTTCAGGATTCGGTTCAACGTTTGCTCGCGCAGCCTCGGGCCCGTCCCGTGGATTTCAGTGGCCTTCAGCCCGATGACCCGCCGACGAAGACCCCCGGCACCAGGGTCTCCAGGGAGGCTGCAGGGCGCAGGCTCCGCCCCTGGACCCGTGCGGTTGACAGGGTCGCTGTCCTCCGGCCCCGCTTTGGGGCGTCCTTCCCGGCCCTGGACGGCCGTCACAGGCAGGCTCTCCGGGCTCCTCCGAGGGGCCCCGGGCCGGTCTCTGCTGCGCGGTGCTCCTTCGTCCCTCGGCTCCCGGTTCCTCGGCTCCCGGCCTGCACACGAGCCTGCCGTGGCTGCCCGCCTCTCAGCCCTGCCGCTGTCCCCGGAGGGGATCCCGGATAGGACTGCAGGCTTGGTGGCGGCTGCATTTCTGGAAGAGAGAACGCATGGGGCATGAGTTGGAACGGTTTGAGCAGCCCCTTAGCTTGTGCCTGTGAAGGAGCCATTTGGGGGTGTGTCCGCCTGGGGGGTCAAGGAAAGGGACACTGCACAGTGTCACCCCCAAGCCTGAGTTGTCGGAGGGGGAGGTCACTCTAGGGCCTGGGGGACAGAGGGAGCCTGCAGAGTCAACCTTCAGAGGCACTGGGGACCCCCGACGCCGACTCAGAAAGCAGCAGGTGCTCTGGACCTGACTCCCGATTCCTGCTCTGTGTCCTCACGGGGATGAGCGAGGGTCTCCTTTCATCGTCACTGACCAGCCCGTGAAAGTCGTTTGCTTGGAAAGTAAGTGCAGTAGACAAGTCATGGTCCATCTCCCGCTCAGACACAGTGGTCCAGGCTGTGTGGCGGCACCGGCGGGTGGTGGCCCGGAGGACACAGGGCGCTGCAGCACTGCCCACAGGAGCGTCCCCGAGGGACCCTGAGCCCACTGGCTCATGCGCTTTCATCCCGTCTCCTCGGCCGGGCTGGGGCTCTGGGAGATGGAGGGAAGTGGCCCTGAGGGGTCCCGCCGTCTGCAGGTCCCTGGAGTGTGTGCACAGGCTTGGGAGGCCACCCGGCGTTCTGGACGTGTGTTGAGGACGCACACGTGGTGACAGCTGTCCCACTCCCAGGGGCCTCCCGGGGAAGCCGGTGGAGATACGGGGGACACTCAGTGGGCTGTTCCTCTGAGGTGGCCGGTGGTGGAAGAGTGCGCTACACCCCTGCCAGTCCTGTCCCTGCCCGTCCCGGTGCGGAGCGAGGCCGGGAGCGGGCGGGCGGCGATTGCCGAGGAGTTTGGAGCGCTTCTCTTGTCCCCGGGGCATGGCTGGTGCTGGGAGTCCTGACCTCACGGTGCCCTTAGGTGCCAGACGCACTGGCGCGGGGGGTCTGGCACCGGAAGCTCGCTGTCTGCTGCGGCCTGGGGGCGTGGCCTGCTGCCCCCGCCTGGCCTCCCAGCAGGACCCCCAAGAGCAGAGGTGGGCCTGGGTGCTGCCGTGTCTGTGGCCCCCGATTGCTGTGTTGGGGTCTCAGGCCCCAGTGTGGCTGTAGTGGACCTGGAGCCTCCACAGCGGAAATCAGGGTTAAAGGCAGTCTCGGGGGAGCCCTGATCTGTAGTGAGTGACCGTGAGGGACGCCAGCCGCCGGGGCCACCAGAGTCTGGTGGTGTGGCCCCACCTTGGCCTCCCAGAGCCACCAGAAATCAGTGTGTCTCCAGCGGCCCAGTCCAGGGCTCCTTTTCACAGCCCGACTGGCCTGGACCCGGCCTCCCGCAGGGCGGCGCCTGATTCCCGCGTGGGCCTCTTTCCGTCAGCTCCCGTGACTCTGTGTCACGGCCTCGCATGCCGCTCCCCCGGCCCGGCAGGGGTGCTGTCTGCAGGGGGAGCGACATGGCCGTCCAGGCACAGGGCAGGGACAAATCAATAAGCCCAGCCCGCGAGCCAGTGTTTAACGCACTTCACGTCCAGCCCTCTCCAGGGCGTTTCAGAGGGCGCGTGGCCCTCTGCACGGGCGAAGCCAGTAGGTGCCACTGCAGCCGGGCGCGTGGACACGTGCATAGGTCCGGCGTGGCTGCCCCTCGTGTGCAAGAAGCCGTGGACACCCTCAGCAATGACCCGATGGCGCATGAGTGTGCCTGTCTTGTCTCCCCGTCCGCAGGCGGAGACACTACACAGCAGTTAGGCTGCGAGTCACACTCTGAGCGCCCTGGCCGTGCCCTGTGTGCAGTGCGACGTGGGTCTTCACAGTATCTCCACTGAAGTCTGTGTGCAGGTCAAACGTTTTCCACGAGGTTCCCCACAGTTTCCACTAACATTTCCTAAACGCTCCGTTAAAGAGCAGAACGCAGATTGGAAGGAATGACTTTGGTCATTTCAAACCACCCTCACTGAAATAAAGTGGAAACGTCTAAAATTAGTTTTCTGAAGATTTGACCTCAGTGAGTGTATTCAGAAACGTGAAACGAGTCGAGTCTGCCACTCAGACGTCATACACAGACGTCTGTCTCGTCCCACGTTGTGGCTTCTGCGCTTACACAGACGCGTATCTGGGGGCCCACGATTCTTCAGGGTTGTCACCTGCTCCTCAGACTGAAATGCTGTAGCTTTGAAACTCAGGCCAGCGGGAGCCTCTCCAGCCCCACACGGTGTCAGGGGTGGGACCCCCGCTGGGGGCACCTGCACCCGTCGGGCAGTTTGCTGGGGAGCCACGTGTGCCCCCAGGTCCCCGCGGGCCCTCCCGCCCCACCAGAGTGGCCTACCCTTCTGCCCTCTGGGAGGATGGAGGACTCCAGTGCGTTTATTGCGTGTGTCCATGTCGTCTTCTTGCGTGGAGGTTCTTGGTAAATGCCGGCAGTGGTCAGGCAGCTGCTAGGAAAACCTGGGCCGCGGGGCTCTTGTCATCGAGGTGCTACAGCGTCCACGTGACAAGCTCATCCAGGGACTCGGGCCTGAGTCTGCTCTCCATCTAAAACTTAAACCACACAGTTGTCCCTGTCCCCAGGCTGGAGCCAGGGGCCCAGGCCAGGCTGGTCCTCGGGGCCTCTCTCCTGGGCCTGGAGACACGTCTCCGCCTGTGTCCTCACGGGGTCATCCCTCTTCTTATAAGGACACAGTCCTGTGGGTCAGGTCTTACCCAGTGGCCTCGCTGTAACTTGACAACCTCTGTGAGACCCTCCCTCCGAGGTGCTGGGGCCAGGGCTCCAACATCTGAATCTGGGGGACACAGTTCTGTCCATAACAGGGTCAGATACCACAGGGTTCTGGGCGGCCGCAGCCGCGGTCGCTCTGCTGAGGGTCCTGTTGGCGCTGGCCCCTGCTGTCTTCCGCCGTGGTGTGACCCTCAGACCTCCCCAACCAGCTTCAGCTAGGGCACTGGTGCCTTTCTCGGGTGGGAGGGCCTGCTGGGGTCAGTCCACCCTTGGGCATTGTGGGCACTGTGTCTGGGGTCTGCTGTGGAAGCTTGCGGAGCAGCCCCCCGGCCCAGGGTATCTGCCCTGGCCATTCTCACCTGTCCAGGCTGCCCTTCCCTCCCCAGCCTGGTCCCCGCGGGCCTGCAGCCCTGGCGTCTCTGAGCGGCTTTGAGATGGTGCCGTGTCGGGTCCTAAAGACGCGGGGTGCGCCCTCTATGCCGGATGTGGGACCCCGTACTCAGTGACGCTCCCCATGGGCCTCACTGTGCTTTGGACCAGTGAATTCTATACACTGAACGCACAAAATAAAGGGGCGTCCCCAATCCTACTCCAGGGCGCTGAATGTCTACGAAGACTTCTTTGCATTAAAACCTCTCCTCTTTGGGGGCAGAAGCCCCCAGGCCGCAGCTCCTGCTCTCTTTCTGTGGGGGTTCGCACATCACTGAGCGCTGCCTGGTTTCCAGCTCTGCTCGCATTAGCTGGTGTCAGTCCCGGGCCTTCATCCCGGAGGCGTGGTGAGCTGGTGCTGTCTCCTCAGAGCTCTCGGCCCTGGGACAGGGCGCAGGAGCCTGTGCCCGTCTGCCCACGGCCAGGCCACCCTCCCATAGAGCAGGCCCCATGGCCGTGAGGTCCGCTCCTCAGAGCCACGGAACTGTTCTGACCTGAGATTTTATAGCTCAATGTGTCCCCTGAGGGTGAGTTCTGTGCCAGGGCGGTGAGTCACCATCCCTCCCCAGCTGGTCACCTGCTAACTCCCAGGGGAGCCAGTTTTCACGTCCCTCGTGCTCTCCGAGGGCCTCCCTCCCTGCCTCACCCTGGGCATCCAGAGCCCCCACGGCCTGCCCAGGCCGAGTGCGGAGCCCATCCTGCTGGCGTTTCAGAGGCGCAGGGTGTCTCCATGTGCGTCGGCTCGCGCGGCGCTGGGGACACACCCTGACTCAAATGTACTCGGTGTTAATCCAAGTGCAACTATGACCGACATCCCGATGTCCCCTGGCGTCCCACCCCGGAGTTAATGATCGCACGTTCCCCAGTTGTTTGCCTTTCGCGGGGAGCGGGCAGGTGGTGCCGTCTGCCTTCAGCCCTCGCAGGGCTCTGGGGGCAGACGTGGCTGCATGCGACCCTCACCCCGAGTTGGTGCGAGCGGCCAGGGCGGGGTCCCCGTGCGCCCGAGGAGGGGTCAGAGGAGGGACGGGCGCCGCGCCCCTTCCGGTTTGAGCTGACGTCAGCCCACGTGGACCCCTCCGCTCTGTCCTGGAAAGCCCGCCAGCGTTGCCTGTCTGACAGTTCAGGCCTGTTTGTCCTCAGAGGGCCCCTGCAGGGTCGGGGACTTGCAAACCAGGAATGCTTCACACGGGCACCTTCCAAGTGTTTGCCTACGCGCCACCCCGGTGAGCCGGCAGCAGACACGGGCCCCTGGGTGGGGCCGGCGGGACCCGGAACCTGTCCGCGGTCGCACTGGGCGCCTGCGGGTGGGAATGTGTCCACTGAGGCCTCGGGCGCTGGGCCGGTGCCTCCAGAAGTGCCCGCTCGCCCCGGTAGTTAGAATTATACCTGGATGAGCTCTGGAGTTTTCATTAAAAATCGTCTCTGAGTGACAGGTGCCGGACTCTTTGAGGTCATGGAGGTTGGCAGGGACAGAGCAGGTGCCCTGTGAGTGAGCAGGTGGTTGGGGCAGCCACGCCCAGCACCAGGACGCTGGGGACACTTGGGGACACTTGTCCAGCCTCTACTGGCTCCGGCCAGGGTCCTGGGCACCCGGCCCTGGAGACCCCTCACGTCCTCTCTGAGCCCGCCCCATGGGAGGCGGTTTTCACACCTTCACGGCTCTGCCCTGTGCGAGTGGAGGGCTCCCGTGGCTCCTGGGCCTTCTGACCCGAACACGCCCGCCCTCCCGCTGTCCACCTCGCAGGAGATCGGCCGCGGCCGCCGCCTCCGCCTCAGGACGCTTCCCGGTGCCTCCAGCCCTTCCGCTAACCGTGGTCGTGGCCGCGGCCGTTAGCGCCTCTGAAAGGCAGTATCTGGATACCGGGCCCGCTTGCCTGGGCTCAGGAGGGGCCCTTGCTCCCTAAGAGACGTGTCCCCCCGCACAAGGGACTTCGTGGCAGTCATGGCAGTAGATGTGGGCCAGAGATCGTCACCACTCACGCGTCTGCCCTGCCTGGCCGGCACTCCAACCTTTCACTTTTCCTTCTTGGCTGCTCCCCCCAGGCCTGAGGCAGCCATGCCGCGCAGCCCCACGTCCAGCGAGGACGAGATGGCCCAGAGCTTCTCCGACGACTCCGCGGGGTCGGAGTCGGACAGCTCCAAGGAAGAGACGATCTATGACACCATCCGGGCCACGGCGGCCAAGCCGGGTGGCGGCAGGACCGAGGAAAGCCGGGCCCACACGCTGGTCATCCGCATCCTCATCCAGGACCTGCAGCAGACGGTGAGTTCCGGGCCTGGCTCCAGCTGCTGGGTGCCGGGTGCTGGACGATGTTGTGATGGATGACGGGTGACGGGTGGTGGGTGGTGATGGGTGATGGAATGATGGGCGATGGGTGATAAATGCTGGAATGATGGAGTGATGACGAGTGATGGAATAGTGACAGGTGGTGGAGGGATGGGTGATGGAGGGTGATGGTGACGGGTGGGGGGTGATACGTGGTGGAGTGATGACAGGTGATGGGTAAGTCCTTTTACTTCGACGCTCCTTGTTTTGTTCCTCCTCCTGCTGAGTGGAGTGATGGCGGGTGACTTTCAGGTGAGGTCCTGAGGGCCGCGCTTCCTTTGTGGATGTGCAGGTGACTGGTGGTGTCCGCAGTGTTGGTCACTGTGGACACAGTGACTCTGGGTGCTGGACCGTCCCCTGGGGACACAGGCATCCTCAAGCCTCGCTCAGTGTTCCTGTTGACAGATGGACCCATGACCCTGTCTGGGGCATGGACGGTGTGAAGACATGGGATTTGATGACCAGTTGCCTCCCTGGCGTCTGTCTTGCGTCTGCCCCACTAGACACGTCCTGGAGGAGCCCCTCCACCCCACCTGCTCCGTCCCAGGACGCCCTCCCGGTGGCCTTCTCGCACATGCGCCCCGAGAGGCTCTGCTGGCAGCGACCACCACACGGTGTGGAGCTCAGAGTCGGCTGAGGCACTCAAGGCCCAGCATCTACAGGGCGAGAGCCGGACCTGGAGGCGGCGTCCCTGGTCAGCCTCAGCCAGGAATGTGTGTCTTGGGGACACACGAGTCTTCCCTGTCTGTCCATAAATGACCACACAGGGGCTCCCCAAGTGTCTGAATACGGACACTCAGCCCTCCCGGCTGAAGTCCTGCCCCTGAAGGCACTGCCCTGCCGGTGGGGATGGCGCTGGACGAGCGAGCCTCTGGCCTGCACGGCTCTGGGGATATCTTGTAGGCGTCTTGCTCTTTTATTTTACTAACTTCCCAAAGAATCGGTCCAGTTCCTAGACCAAAACGTGCTTGCCACCGGCTGTTCGGCGTCTGGAAGGACCGGAGCGCGGATTCCGCCGGCCCCATAGAAGGCCGTCCTCACCCCACGGCTTCTCCGTGCGGTGGCTGCGCCGAGTTTCCGGGTGGCAGTGACCCCGCGTTAGCACTCCTCTCCACCCGACCATCTAACTCAGTCACACGGCTTTGCCTGCCACTCTCCTCGCTTTGCTTTGTCTTTCCTGCGTTCGTTCCCTTCTGTCCCTCCGTCCTGGTCTGCGGTGCGCATGTCATGGCGGCTTTCCATTGGTTTTCTGGGCCCTGCACTCGCGCTTTTTGAAAATTCCCCTTCTGAGTTGTGTGTCTGTTTGGCAGCTTTTCTGTCCCCATCTTCCTCCCTAGTTGGCGCCCTTGGGGACTGGGGCCATGTGTGTCCCCCCAGCGTGGATGCGTCCAACACCCGCGCGCCTGCCCTCCGCCCCGTGAGTCTCTTCCTGGGACCTGTCTTCGTTTTCCCTTGTTGCTTGTCCCCGACCTTCCCAGGCAGCTGGACTTGTCTTTGTTCAGACGAGGCACGAGTGGACTCTCCGGGCTCCTTCTGACCTTGCACCTGCTGGTCTGTGCCCCCTTAGCTGCGAGGGCACAGGGGGAGGTGTCCCCCAAAGGCCACAGTGCTGGGTGCCTTTCCTCTGCTGGGGTTTCCACTGCACCAGGCTCCCCTCCTGAGGGAGCGTGTTCCCTTCTCACAGAGGGACCCCCGGTCCTCGGACGCCGGTCAGGGAGGCGCCCTGGCAGGAGGGCCCAGCTGGACGGGCAGCGCACGCCTTCCCAAGGAGGCGAGGACACCTCCCGTGTGGACGTGCCCAGGTGTGAGCACACCGTGCATCTGCCTGGACTCCTGTGCCCGGCAGGGCCGAGCCCCGCCTCCGAAGCCGCTCACGCCGTCGCTGCCGAGTGCCAGGCCGTGGGAGAGGGGTCTGCCGCGTTCCCTCTTCCGGCCGCCACCTTCCCGGCACTTTGCTGACGTCTGCGCCGCCGCGGGGCCGCTGCGCCGCTGACCTGCGCCGCGAGTGCTCTGGAAGGCGGGCCCCGCCTGTGCGGCGCCCCTCCTGGGTGACCCGAGGCCCGTGCCGGGGGCACTCAGTGCGCTTGCTCCTGTAGGGAACGACGGACGCTGCCCTCCAGGCCCAGGAGGACATCTTCCTGACAGCAAGGGCCTCTCAGGTGCTGGGTCTCTGTTCCCAGGAGCAGGATTGTTTCTGGAACCTTCTCAAGACCCCCTGTCTTCAAGATAAACATGCCAGTGAGTCCTAGAAGGCTGAGACCAGAATTCCCACGGGACTGAGCCTGCAGCAACAAAGTGGTCATTGTTGGCATGTGCGGCCCCGTGCCAGGTCGGAGCTCGAGCCCGGGCCTCAGGGCGGGCCCTGGAATCCTGCCCGGAGGAGCTGAGGGAGCTGCCCAGCCAGTTTGTCACCCCCTCGTGCCCACCTCTGGGGACATGGCTGGCTCTCATATGTCCCCAGGCGCGTCCCCTACCCCAGCTGAGGTCTGGACCGGCCTCTTCTCATGCCCGGCACGGTGGGCCTGCGGCCACAGCCTTGGAGTGAGCCCCGCCGGACCCACAGCGTGAGACCACTCCCTTGGGTGCATTTGCAGGGCATGGCAGGCAGCCCGGGGCCTGGTGACACGTTCCTCTGCCCTCTCATCCCCTCCTGGGGCCGCTGGGGGCTGAGTGCTGGCAGCAAGCCACAAACGTGACCTTGAAACACGCAGCGCATCTCCGTCCACAGGCAGCACCACGGCTGGAGTGTGCGCAGACGCGGGGACACCGCGCCAGCGCCGGGGTCCAGGGGGTCCCCGGGGCATGACACGCCGGCTGGTGTTCGCCCGAGGCGCGTCCTTCACTGACAGCGCAGCTTCACGTCTGCTGCCTGACCCAGGAGCACACCCCGCTCTCCGTGCCTCGCCCCTCACCGGGACCCCAGCAGTGGGCCTGCACCTGCCGCCGCTCCGCCGCGCTGCTAACAGGTCGGTTTTCAAGTGGCCTTGGTCCCCTGCCCGTCACGAAGGTCAGAGAGGAGCTGCCAAGGTCAAAGCCGAACTGCCAAGGTCAACGCCGGACTCGAGGTCAAAGAGGGGCTGTCAAGGTCAAAGCTGATCTGCCAAGGTCAAAGCAGGACTCTGGAGGTCAAAGAGGGGCTGTCAAGGTCAAAGCCGAACTGCCAAGGTCAGACTGGCGCGCTGACGGCTGAGGCTTCCTGCAGTCTGTCTGGGCTGAGCGGGGCTCCTCCTGTTTGGCGTCTGAGCCCCTGTCCTGTCCCGTTGTCCGGTCCCTGACTCGCTCTGGACTCTGGGGAGGTGACAGTGGCCATTCTCCCAGGACTTCCTGGCGTCCAGGCTTCTGGAAAACCAGCATCTCTTCACCCCAGTGCCAGGGGTTTGACCTTCACTGGCTCGGATGCATCCTGCGGAGCAGGCTGAGGGCCACCAGACCGCGCTCTCTGCAGCCGGGCCCTGGAGGCGGGCGAGGAGGCTCCAGGCTGCTCCCCGAGGCCCAGCACCTGCAGGCCCCGCCTGGCGAGCTCATGTCCCTCAGGCCTTCCAGGGACCCCACTCTTCCCACAGGGACCCCGTTCCCCCGTGTCACCTCTGCAGGCCCACTGTCCCGCAGGGCTGTACCTCCTTCCCGATACCCTCGCTCCTCTCAAGTTGTCCCGAATGGAGACAGGCCCCTCCCTCCTTCCTCACGGCCCTCCACGTGAGCACCGGGCCGCGCGCATCGGCAGTGCGTCATCGCTAAGCGTCCGGCAGCCTCGGCCAGGTCGCTGAGCAGCACTCATGGTCCCAGGGCCACCTCGTTGCTCCAGCCCCGTGGGCACGTCCGTGCTGGGCCGGACCTCCCTTGATGCGGCTGCCTGAGCAGAGCAGAGGGGTCCCGGGGGGCCATCTGCCTCCCCTCCGCTGCCCTCACAGCCCGGCGCCTCCCGCCACCTTCCTCGGAGCAGGGAGGCTGCCGGCTCCTGGTTCCCCACACGCGCCAGGCATTGATTCTGATGGAAACAAGCCGCCAGCTTGTCACGTGGCCCCACGAGCTCTCACTGCTCTTCGGGGACTGGAGGCTCCTCGGCACTGTGCCCCGGGTCCTCCAGCCGGTCCCCACCCTGGTGAATTCAGCTGAGCATGTGGTCAGGTTGGTCAGGGTCTCTCGCGAGGACACATGTCTTTCGCCGCCCATACCCCAGCAGCAGGTCCCGGGCAGAGGACGGTGGGGGTCTGGAGAGAGAGAAGGCCTGCAGCTAGGCCCTTGTCTCCACGGGGTCCCCTGGGCTGAGCCCCAGATGCTGTGAGCTCAGCTCGGCCAAGCCCTTAGTGTAGAAGCTTCTGGGCAGAAAGTGCAGGGCAGGAGCTTGGGTGGGAATGAACTTGGCCTCTGAGCGTGGAGTCGTGGGTGGTAGGGGCAGAGCGCATGGGGACCTCGGTGCTCAGGGGACGGGGATGGGGCAGAGCAGGCAGGAGGCTCTGCCTCGGCCCAGGGAGGCAGGGTGGAGGCGGGGCCAGGGTCCCGAGGACCAGTCGGTGAGGTCAAGCAGGTGCGCGTGCTCCCTGTGCCTGTACAGACGAGCTCTAAAATATGAGGCCGTGTCTTTGGGACTTTTCAACAAAGGGGCAACTATTAAAAAAAATAATTTGTTTGCTTTTAAATCTTGGGAGATCAGTGACCCAGTGAACGTGCAGAGTTCTGCGGCGGTTTGTCACTCTGTAGCGAGTGTGCAGAACCGGCCGCGGCACGTTTCATCACGGGAAAGAAAACCCTGCCCCTGGCAGCTGCTGCCTGGCCCCGCGAACCCACCTTCCGTCCAGTCGCCTGTTGGACGTCCCCGTGGAGGGAATCAGGGTCTGGGGGCAGGAGGACCATGTCGTCCGGAGGTGTCTGATGCTTGTGCTGGGGACAAGCCATCCCCACAAGACTGCCCTCCCGATCGGCACTGACCCCCATGCCTGAGTGTCGCCGTTTGTGGCCTGCACGTCACCCGGCAGCCTGGGACAAGGTTCGGCGCTGGACCAGTGGAGAGGAGCGAGGCTGAGCGGAGCCAAGGGCTGCACGGACGGGCGGTGGCCGTGGGCTCAGGCGCGGGCGGACGGGTGTGAGGTGCCACCCTGCAGGCCCGGCGACCCAGCAGAGACTTACCTGGGCCTGCTCCTCTCCTGCCAACCGTGGTCACCACTATCATGGCAGTGAGACGCCTGTCCCCTCGTGCACGGACCTGGCTCTGCGGTTCCTGAGAGCACAGATAAACTCCTGCTTTTCAAACCTCACAGTCTCGGCTGGACACAGGACACACCAAGAAGTGCACTGGCCTCTCGAGCCGCCGGTCCAGTGCCCGTCTCAGGATGCGCCTCTGCTGCTCCTACTGGCTGACTGCAGGGAAGTTCGCCGGGACCTCAGGCCTCCTGCAAGGCATCGCGCAGTGGCTCCAACTGAGCGCATTGTCTGCACTGGGACGACCCGGGGGCTCGTGGGCAGGAGGCGGGGACGGCCTTCCCCTGACAGTGGTGTGAGAGGCCAGGTCGGGGCCGGGCCGCAGCCCCCCAGGGGCCCCAGGAGGCAGAGGCCTTCAGTCAGTCTCTTAGAAGCTGTGGTTTCTTAGAATCAAAATTGCAAAAATCACATAAACACCAGTGTATCTGTTACGTAGAATTGAGAACAGTGAGCATTTTGTTTCAAACACAGAATTAAAACACTGCTGGTGACATCTCATGACTCGCCCTCCTGCCTGGTCCTGTTCTCTCAGAGACAAGCCCTTTGGTGGCGTCGGTCTGAGCCCTCCTGTTGTTCTGCTCTCAGATGCCTCCGGTGTCGCCGCACCGTCTGCTCACCATGCTGTGTGTGCTTGCGCGTGTGCACTGTGTGTGTGTGTGTGCACGCACTCATGGTTGTGTGCACACCGGGGAACACTGGGCGTGCCAGAGTAACTTGCTTTTTTTATTTAGCACCATAATTTTGAGATTTGTCATTATCGCTGGTATCCATTCATCAGTTGTTTCCTTCCTTCAGCCATTCTTACATCTGTCTATCCACCATCCATTGTCCATCCTTCTGTACCTTCATTCATCCACCCACCCATACCTATACCCACATGTCTGCCTCCACCCCTCCACCTACCAGTCCACCCATCCATTCATCCATCTAACCCTCCATCTACTCATCCATCCATCCACCAATCCACCCATCCATTCACCCATCCATTCATCCATCTAACCCTCCATCTGCTCACCCACTCATCCTTCCATCCACCCATCTATCTACCAATCCACCCATCCATCCATCCATCCATTATCCTTATAAGAGGAGAGATCAGGACACAGACATGCACAGGGGACGACCCTGTGAGGACACAGGAGGAAACGGGTCTCCACGCCCAGGGTAGAGACCCTGAGGGATGGCCTGTCCCCAGACCCTGGCCCCAGCCCAGGACGGGGACACTAGTGTCTGGTTTGAGCCCCACCCCCACCCCCAGTGTCTGGTGTTTTCTTAGAACAGCCCCAGCGAGCGAGCTCAGGTACGTAAGTGACAGGCTCAGGCTGGCCGTCTCTGCGTTCCCTGCGCCATAGCGTCTGAGCGTGTTCGGGTTCTCTGCACATCTTGCAGAATCTCTGCAACTCCTATCGGCCAAACCTGAGACTGTGGAAGGACCAGCATTTCTCACAGGTGTGTCAGGCCAGTCATGGCTCTGCGACCTCCTCAGGTCGTTGCTGCAGACGAGAGCACGGCTCTGCGCTGGGTGCAGGCCAGCCCGCTCTTCGCTTTCCTCCCCATCCCTGTCGGGACCAGGAGTGTTGTTTGCTGTGGTCGGTCTACCACCGGCCATCAGGAATGGTCTGAAGAAAAGGACAAGCTCTCGTTCTCAGGTGGCGGCTCACTTCTGGAGCAGGGAGGGGTGTAGTTGTTTGGACACTGGATGTGGAAGGATGCCCGGACAGGCGGAGGGAGGGGAGGAGCGGTGGGTACTCAGTAGACGTGCCGGGTCTCCCTCTGGGGACCAGGGCGCTGGGTGCTGGAGGAACCTGGGGCGGCCCTCGGTGTCGCTGCCCTGTGTGTTGTGACATCCAGGCCGCTGGTGACCGGGGCGTCGCCGTGAGGTCGGCACTCCCTGCGTGTCAGCCCGTCCAGGGCCAGCGCTCCGTGAGCGACGCTGATGGGGCGGCGGGGGACCCCTGGTCCTGGGGATCTTGTCCGCTCACCTGCACGTGTGCGTGTCTGTGGCCGCCCACTCGGCCCAGACAGGGGGGTCGGATGAGTCGGGTGTTGGTGCTTGGGGTGTGGCAGCAGGAGGCGGGCGAGGGCCTGTCCTGGCACCTCCCTCAGGAGGCAGGGACCCCAGCTCCCCGCCTCCCCGGGGGCAGCGCCATCGGCTTGGACTCGGGCGCGTCCACACTGGCCCGTTGGCCAGCACAGCGTTCCCGCTGGAGTCCGCCTCTCCCTGCGCCTCACCTCCAGTTCCGTCCGCGGCAGCCTCACTTCCAATGAATCCCGTTCGCTTAGAATTTCCTACCTCGCGTCTTCAGGGGACCCAGTCTAACCCTCCAGGTTTAATGTTTATCCACAACAGCCCCGTGAGGGGAGAAGTCGGGGACCTCTGGGGTGGAAGGTTCTCCAGCATCACAGGCAGTGTCTGCTGGTGGTTCGCAGACCCAGGCCTTTTGACCTCTGCACTCCTGCCCCTTTGTCAACAGAGTGCTGCTGGGGTTTCTCAGCGACAGCGGGTCCCCCTTGTGCTGGGCTGGCCGTGACCCACAGAAGTGTCCCCGGCCTGTCCAACTCTGCTCAGATGCTCCTGGGGGAGGCTCTGCCGGCTGCTGAGGCGCCCGGGGCCGCTGGGAGCTGGTGTCCCTGCGGGCGGATGGGCCCTGAGCTGAGACCGCCTCCCCGGCCGAGAAGCGCCCACACCTTCCCTTGATTCCGCCTCGAAGGAGAGGGACAGAGAGAGCGTTGACGCTCAGGAGTCAGGTCAGCATGGGTCCTGCTTTCTACTGACTGGACTTACTGTCCCGAGGCACCGGTCCTCCTGCCCAGGGAGAAGGCTGGGAAATGGCCAGGGGACGGTGCGGGGCAGACGGGCAGGGTCTCTGCGTCCCCGGGCCCCTGGCGCCCCGTCCTTCCTCATGCTGAGCGAGGAAGGCTGGAGGAAAAGAGAACCAGGACGGTGTCGCTCATCTGCGAATATAAAGACTTGACGTGAGGAACCGACCCCCGTCAATGAAATTCACCGCCGTGGGACGAGAGGGAATGTGGGTGGGTGTGGGGCTCACTGGGGTGCCGTTCAAGGTCATAAAAGAGTTTAGCGGTGTAAACAAAAGAAATAAAACCTAAAAGAATCCTTCCCGACCTCAGATTCACGCCCGACCCCTCTGCGTCCACCCGGTGAGAGGCTTCACCCCAGGCAGGCAGTTTGTCCTGGCTCGTGGTGACTCCGGGGAGGGACCTGGGGGCATCACACGCGGGTGTCAGTCTGCTTCGGAGCTGGTGCTGGTCTTTTGGGAACCGTGGTTTGTCGGCTCCGTCACTTGTGCACACGCCAGCCACCCATTGTGACAACTGATAGGACATGAAGTCAGTGCTTCCTTGGTTGGCGGGTGGTATCATTGTTTTTAAATTTGTCACATTCGCTATGTTGACAGGCTTGTGCAATGATGGCCCACAACGAGGTGACCGGACAGGACACTTTTCATTGAAATAAGAGAAAGTTTTCATGTATTTTGATGTTTTCATATTACTTCCCTTTAAAGTAACGTTAAATGGCAGCTGTTCTGTGGACGGGTCCTGGGACAAATGGGTTTCAGACTGTGACGGAGAAGCCCGGGTCGGCACCCGTCTGCCTGCCGGTGGACAGACTGTCTCCCAAGTGGCAAGTGCGTCCACCTCAAAACTGACGTAAAGCTCAGTTCCGCAGTCACCGACTCACGTCGTGCTCCTCAGAGCGTGTGCCCGGGGCCGCCCACAGCTGCGGAGCCGCGCCTGTCCCCACGGACAGCGGTGTCCCCAGGAGTCCCATTCCCGTGTGCGCCCCGGGGGGCCCTGGGCGAGCGGGGGCAGCCTCGACATCCTGGCCGCGTCCCCGGGGTGGGGCCCTCACCAGGTGCCTTTGTCCTCCCGCAGAAGTGCCTCCGCTTCGACCCGGACGCGACGGTGTGGGCGGCCAAGCAGCGGGTCCTGTGCTCGCTGAACCAGAGCCTGAAGGACGTCCTGAACTATGGGCTCTTCCAGCCGGCCAGCAACGGGCGCGACGGCAAGTTCCTGGACGAGGAGCGGCTGCTGCGAGAGTACCCACAGCCGGCGGGCGAGGCCGTCCCTTCGCTGGAGGTGGGCCCCGCCGGCCCC